>CM069453.1:70655476-70772522 GCA_035610835.1 Ophiura sarsii | reverse complement strand
CTGACATAATTGGTCCACAAACAGTGATTTTATCGCTAATTTTAGAATTTAACAACTTTCGTGACTTTGCTTCTTGTATCTGTTCACTTGACCGGACTAAAATTCGTACGATATTTTAAGAGCAATTTCCGTACTAACGGAATCTTAAGCTTTAATTTCATATCAAAAACATTGATGCCCGACTTCTTTTTTGATAAGAAAAACCGAGTTTGATTTTCACCGATTTTCGGTCAGAAAACGAAACTTACGATCCCCCGTTAGCCCTCGCCAACTTGATTTTTAGTTTCCCGTAACACGGCCGCGCTTCATTTTCATGCCCGAGTTTGAATTCATTATTGAAATTTTTGAAAAAAATACCGTTTTTCCAATGAAAACGTCCGAATTCATGCATTTTGTGTGATGAAATTGTGAAATGTTTATTCATTTTGACCAGAATAGCCTTTCTGTAAAAAAAAAAATCATATGACATTGTGTAGCGCAGAAGGATCGATTTCGAACCCCGGACCTCTCGCTCCCAAAGCGGGCCCTCTACCATCTGAGCTATCGAGCAAATCTGAATATAATCGTGAGATTTAAACAGTTGATCAACAACCCGTCGACGCTACGAAATGAATTTAGATGAGACAAGATTCGAGGAGCTATTTTATAAGCATTCACTTGACCGGACTAAATAATATTATAAAATTGTAAGCATGTTTATAGTTACAAAAGACTATGAATATTATGATACGATGGATAAAATTGAAGTTTTTCTTGAATTCGGGTTTGTCGGATTGCAATAATTTGCACCGAAAATACAACATGTCATGAAGTTCACAGATAATATTAGATAATATTATTTGCATAATATGCCTTTTTACTATACAATTTCATGGCAAATGTGTTTGAAATGTGTGATTATAATCATGAAAAGAGATCATTTACATCGTGCTATTACGAGGTCAACTATGACTGCGAAGCGGTATCGCTACGGGTGAGTACTTCCGGGTCGCTTTGCTGGGTTAGAAAAGGAACGACTTTTCGCGTGGTTGCATACTGACTGATATTGTTGGGAGGATATTGGGAGTGTTTTATATTTGGAGTTTTGGTGGCACTGAAAAGAGCCGTTGTTGGAATTTTGTTTAATTATTGGAAGTGCTTTATTTTTAAAGCCGGGAGGATATTGGGAGTGTTTTGTATTTGGAGTTATGGTGGCACTGAAAAGAGCCGTTGTTGGAATTTTGTATAATTATTGGGAGTGCTTTATTTTTAAAGCCGGAGGATATTGGGAGTGCTTTTTGTTTGGAGTTTTGGTGGCACTGAAAACAGCCGTTGGAATTGTGTTAAAATATTAGGAGTGTAATATTTATAAAGGTGGTCTAAGTTTTTTTGTGGCAAATATAGTGCCGGGGATAGGTATTTGAGATGGATGTGAATAGGTTGTAGTGTATAGAATGTACTTCATGGGGTTGTGTCTATTATTGGGTGGAGATAAACCTACTAAATAAGATCCGGGATAGTAGAATAGTATTTAAACGGGAAAAGGGAAAATGGATGGGAATATATGAACAGTTTGCAAGTGGTGAGATAAAAGTATATTATGGGTCTTGTGGGGCACGTGCTCGTGTGATAAGAACATAAAAGGGGGGTTTTGTTTGTGGGAGGTTTTAGAGAAACCTAGTATTAAGGTTAGGATAAGGTGAGCAGTGAGCTGGCGAGACCATAGTTTCTGGGTCGCTCAAACCCTTCTTTCAGCCGCCTCAGGATATTTTCAGTTTATTCAACTTAAGTGCTCGGGGTGGGGTGGAAAGGTGAACTTTCCTATACATAGTACTTCTGATATTAGTTGTACTATGGTCTTAAAAATAAGACAAAGAGATATTGTCGTTCTTTAACAATTGGCATTATTTGAAGTTAGGGTGGCTCTGAAAAATGCCGCGTGGAAACATACATTTAATTATCTATTTGTAGTGGCTAAAGTGTATGTTTTGTAGTATGTTTATAGAAAAAAGATGATGATGTCGGGTACTAATTCAATTGTTTTAGTATTAGTTATCCGTATCAATATTTTCTATAATTTGGGATAGGGGTTCGGGGGAGTTGTTGTTTTATCGTTTAGTAAGTGTACATACTTCAATCTCATTGGTTAACACGTATGAAATCTGATCCATATCGTGTAAACAACAAGTCAAACCACACGATATATTCCCATATCGTCGATTAACCGCGTTACCAGATGGCGCGAAATGATATTACGTGTAAAGCGATTGCTTTGCGTCTGTGGAAGAGTTGCTTAAAATACGATAAACAAATAAAATGGCGGATGATTTAAATGCAACCGAGTCGATTTCTGTTACATTCTGAGGCCGAAATATACCGCAAAAAGGTCTAACCCACGCCAAAAAATAAATGATCTGCATATAACCTAACCAGACATGTTTTTCGCGATGATTTTATGGACAGAGGCGATGGCGCAGAGCCTGTTAAAGGGTTGAATTTTACGGAGGTAAGGAAGGGAAGAGAATTCAGCGCCTTCACTGAAAGCCAAACTGGAGTCAAGTGACTCTTGAAATGGAGTAAATCGGCCATGACTCTCCAAAGGAGTCATGCTGACTCTTCAAAGGAGTCATCCTGACTCTCCAAAGGAGTCATCCTAGCCGTCGGAAAGAGTCATCGGCCATGACTCTCCAAAGGAGTCATCCTGACTCTCCAAAGGAGTCATCCTGACTCTCCAAAGGAGTCATCCTAGCCGTCGGAAAGAGTCATCGGCCATGACTCTCCAAATGAGTCATCCTGACTCTCTGGAGCTAATTTGCATATTTTACTTGGTCTTATATTAGTAAAATATATACGAGTAAAATGCGCAAATCGCTCATTAGCATAATTGCAATGGTACAAAAATTAGCACCGGTGCTCGTGTGTACCATTTCAATTATGCTAACGAGCTAATTTGCACCTTTTATTTATTTAAACCTATTAATTTATTTGAATCAAGTCGATGCGTTAATTTAACACCGTTGAATGTACATTGATATATATGCATATTTCTCACGGTATTAAGGAAGGGATTGATTGCTCGCTAAGTAAATGCAAATACATTGAGCAAGAACATAAACATCAAAGAGTCAATGACCCTTAAGCCCCCCCCCCCCCCCACCCCGCCCCCCCCCCCCCCCCCCCCCCCCCCCCCCGTTCTCAGTGTCTTATTCCTACCTGGAGTCACGGTGACTCTATTTAGCCAGTTGGAGTCATTATTACTCTCGAAAGGGAGTCCAGCCTACATGTGACTCTATGTCAATATTGACTCCATTTGAAGAGTCACAAGACTCCCTTGAAGAGTCATGCATCATGACTCTCCAAAGGAGTCAATAAATATTGACTCTCCAAGGGAGTCATGTGACTCTCCAAACAGAGTCAATATTGACATAGAGTCACATGTAGGCTGGACTCCCTTTATAGAGTAACCCTGACTCCAGTTTGGCTTTCAGTGTTGCTCTAACTAGATACTAGTATTGTTTGACGTTTAGTTTTCCGCGAGTGTTTAAATACAATTTTTATTGGGACTAAACGATAAATTCGTTATCCCCTGTAGGTATTTTTCCGTATTGTGTGAACATGCAGGGGATAACTAATAATACTGTTCATAACTGAGGGTATAAAAGTCATTGAAACCTCTGCTCTCTGTTTCTAAGTCTTGTAGCATTAGAAGTGTGGGAGAGCCTGCAGGGCGTGGGTTATTTGGTACCGTTTCAATGTCGGAATCTTCCACGTGGGCTAGTTTAGCTCTGACTAAGGAGTCATTAAGATTCTTAGCTCGGCTGTATGCTATGATGGGGATTTCTGGGAAGATTTTCTTGAGGGTGGGGTCTTCTGAGACGATATCCCAGTGTTTGGTTAGGGCATTTTTAATGTGTTTGCTGGAGATATGAGGATAATACTGGGTTTTAAATACTAGCGGGATTGTATTGCTATGTATTTTTTCTGTAATATAGTCGGGTCTATTTTTGAAATCAACACCTTTTACGGCTGAATCGATTTCACGGTGGGTGTAACCTCTTTCTAAGAGTTTACTGATGAATACGCTCTTTTTATCTTCGTAGGCTTCGGGGTTATTAGAATTTCTGATGTATCTAATAAGTTCACCTCGAATGAAACCTTGGAAGACGTTCGGGCTGTGGCAAGACGATCTCTCTAAGTAACAAAATGTTTCCGTGGGTTTTGTGAAACATTTTATATCTAGGATATTCGATTGTTCAAATCTTTCTCCTTTGTAGATAATAAGGTCAAGGAATTGGATTTCTTGATGGGATGCTGTGTATGTGAATTTGATGGTGTCGTGTAATTCATCAATCTCATTAATCATGTTAATGAATTGTTTTAACTCATCCATGGTGCCTTCCCATGCTAGGAAACTGTCATCCATGTATATGTAAAGGGATTTGATGCGGGGTTCTATTTCATGGATATGTTCCATGAGTTTGTTTACTACGAGGCAACTGATACTTGGGCTTGATCTCAAACCCATAGGAGTACCGGATATTTGGAGGAAGTGTCTACCGTTGAAGTCGAATGCATTGCGGTAGAGTACTAACTTGAGTAATTGACTCATATAGCTTAGTTTCGGGAGGGGCGGGATACATGATTGTCTTTCGAGGCTAGCCAAAACTTCCATGGCTGCCATATACGCTTCATGTTGTGGGACTGAGGTGAACATGCTTATAATGTCTATACTTGCTAAGATGATATGGCGGGGGAGTTTGAGTTTTTCGATTTTTCTAATCGTTTCAGCGGTGTCTTTAAGGTAGAGCGGAGATTCCTTTACAAAAGGTAGGAGATATTTGTCTAAGAATTCTGAAATTCTATTTAATGGGCTGCTGACTGATGATACCACAAATGTGGTACCTTGTGGCGGTGTTTTATGCACCTTTGGGAGCATGAAGAATATGGGTGTATCCTTTTCTAGATTAATATAAGGGTTTAGGTAGTTGGAGAGGGCTTTATCTATATCTTTAGACAAGTACATTGCATGTATTACTTCGTGGATCATTGCTGTAGTGTCGGGGGTCATGTCATAATCTAATTCTAGATATGATTTGTGATTGTTCAGTTGCCTGTAGCCTTCCGATATATAGTCGGTAGTGGACATAATACATATGCCTCTCCCTTTATCGTATCTTTTGAGAACGATGTCGGGATTGTTTTTGAGGGATTTTATGGCTTTTAATTCTGCCTTGGACATATTTGGTTTGGCGCGGGATTTAATGGGAACTTTGTCAAGTTCTATTTTGATGGCTTCGAGATAGTCTTCCAGAGCGTTGTTGATAGTGGGGCCGGGATTCCCTGTTGATGGATTTCTAAAACTATGTCTAGATTTCCAGTTTTTAATGGATGCGTAGTATCTTATCCTCATACTTCTAGCAAGGGTGTTAGCTGCGAAGATAGGGGATCGTTTAGTAGGTTTATAGGGGGTCGGGATGAAGTTTAGACCTTTGCCTAGTGCCAGGATTTCGTTGTCGGATAGTTTGTAGTTGGAGAGGTTCATGAGGAATTTGCTAGCTTTGGAGACTAGATCTAGTTTAATATTAGATCTATTGGTGGTTCTTTGTTTAAGTTTGTACTTTCTGTGCCATTTTTTAATGTGTTTCTTTTTCGGGTGGTTGGGTTGTCTATATGTTCTTGCCATGCTTATAGTAATATTATTTAGTTGAATTATTATCACTCTAATATACTATTTTGTTTAGGCATTAAGGTGGGGTGGCCACTGTATTCGTGGTGATTCCAAATAATGGTAATGGAAACATTTTGTGAAATTTTGGAATGTCGTCTGCAGAGGCCTGCCACGTGGAAAGTGTTAAAAGTTGTTTGAAAGCTAATAGCGCATAACCAGCCAAAGTGAAGATATTACTCAAAATGGGGTTAACACCCGATATTTTGTAAAAACCAACAAATACACAGATAGTAGGGCCTATTACAAACGTGTCAATGCTATTAGTAGAAAGCTTCAGTGGGGGTAAATATGCTCCTTTCTGCTCCTTTCAAAATACCTACTTTACAATGAAAGTTGTGATTGCCGTAAATGGGCTATTCCAGATCATTTTCAATGGAATTCCATACCTTTTTGGCACATGTTCTTGGAATTCCATGCATTATTATCCGGAATAGCCCAACACATGAATGCTAAACTTTACACTGAAGTTTTGATTGGCGTAAATACAAAATGCGTAACTTTAATTGGCGTAGATACAAATGCCAAACTTAACACTGAAAGTTTTTGATTGACGTAGAAATGCCTAACTTTACACTGAAGGTTTTGATTAATTGGTGTAACTAATGCTTAACTTATAACATCTCTAAGGTTTTCATTGGCGTATATAGACAACATACCTAACATTATACTGAAGGATTTGATTGTGGTAGATACAAATGCTTAACCTTATAGTAAAGGTTTTTGATTGGTGTAAATAACGCCTTATAACTTTACGCTGAAAGTTTTGATTGGCACATATACAAATGCTTAACTTAGCTTTACATCTGAAAAGTGTGATTGGCGTAGATACAAATGCTTAACTTTACATTGACAGTTTTGATTGGGGAAGCTCATGGTATTTTATCAATTCTGCCATCCAGGGTAGCTCAGGTAGTTTATCAATACTGCTATCAGGTGTAGGTCAGGTATGTTATCAATGCTGCTATCAGGTATAGCTCAGGTAGTTTATGCTGTTACTGATCAGGTGTAGCTCAGGTAGTTTGTCAATGCTGCTATCAGAGTAGTTCAGGTAGTTTATCAAATCTGCTATCAGGTATAGCTCAGGTAGTTTATGCTGTTACTGATCAAGTGTAGCTCAGGTAGTTTGTCAATGCTGCTATCAGAGTAGTTCAGGTAGTTTATCAAAGCTGCGATCAGGGTTAGCTCAGGTAGTTTATCAACGCTGCTCTCAGGTGTAACTCAGGTAGTTTATCAATGCTGCTATCAGGGAAAGCTCAGGTAGTTTATCAATGTTGCTATCATGGGTAACTCAGATAATTTATCAATGCTACTATCAGGGGTAGCTCAGGTAGTTTATCAATTATGCTATCAGGGGTAGCCCAGGTAATTTATCAATGGTGCTATCCGGTGCAGCTCGGGTAGTTTATAAATTGTGCTATCAGGGGTAGCTTAGGTAGGTTATCAATGCTGCTATCAGGGGTAGCTCAGGCAGTTTATCAATGTTGCTATCAGGGGTAGCTTAGGTAGTTTACCAATGCTGCTATCAGGGGCAGCTCAGGTAAGTTATCAATGCTGCTATCAGGGTATTAAAGTATGGGATGCCCAGCCCTAACCTTCAGCTACATCCTCATTCATGTACTGTTCTAATTTATTTCCGTAACTTTAGATTCACGCATTTTGCTCAAAATACCTAATGTTTGCTCCAAATACTTTATTTTTGGGCAAATGTAAAAAAAGTATATAATTCTATCTTGTACTACACATTCCCATGAATCTATTGGTATGATGAGTGCATAGTACAAGAAAACAGATATTTATGCACATTTGATTACATGGTAATACCATGGTTACAATTCAAAACTTGTGCAATATAATTTTGTCAAACATGGTGACACATATTATAAAAGTATTACGGAATTTAATTATGGCCAAAACAAATGATGGCGTTAGGTACATAATTTGCATATTTGAGATTAGAATAATTGATTAGCTAATTTGCATATTTAATTAGATATCGAACTGATTGTTAGTTTAAAAGATACTATACGAGGGGGTATCAAAAAGTTTTTGAAATCACCCAGAAGTGAAGGAGCTATATCGATGACATTTTGTCAGTGTAATCACTGGTCCTTAAAAACATTATGGTGCAACAATGGTCCCATAAGTATGTTTACTTTTTATACAGGTGGCGCTAGATGCCAAGGCCATGTAAATCAATGACGTCTTCCAACGGTGATGTGTACATGGTAAATTATAATGGTCCAATAACTGATTCTTGTGGAACGCCTTCCAGAAGAACTTTAGGCTCATACTCCTTTGAAAGGCGTCCCACAAGGATCAGTTTTAAACCATTATCGTTTACCATGTACACAGCACCGTTGGGAGACGTCATTGATTTACATGGCTTTTGCATCTAGCGCCACCTGTATAAAAAGTAAACATATTTATGAGACCATTTTTGCACCATAATGTTTTAAGGACCAGTGAGTACTCTGACAACTCCTTTACTTCTGGGTGATTTCAACAACTTTTTGATACCCCCTCGTATTAGCACAGGTAGCCATCATACACAATTCCATCCGTTTACTATACTTGAGATGCATAATTAATTAGCTGGACTTTGTCATTTTTGAGGATTTCCACATTTGCGGATGAATTTTTGTGACACTTGTGACACAATTTTCAGAAACCTGGTGTACATATATGGATTAAAATACACCTCTGATTTTTCATCAGCTGGTAAACAAGTGCGAAGTGTTATGTTTAATGTGTTTTTAGTAATCTTAGATACATGTACATGCTTATTAAAATAAAGAGGTTCGAAGTTGACAAAAATCAATTTGGAGCTTAAAATTTCATTTCGTGGCATGATTAATTCGATTACTTTTGGAGAATTTTAAATTACGATAGCCCAGCATGCATTGCTCGATTAACATGATTCATGCACCAAATCGTTTGCCAAGATCTCTAAACTGACAGTCTGACACCTGTTTTGTTGAATTCCATTGTATTTTACATTTGTGTGTCAGTGTTGTAGGCCTACCTAGTATATATTTTGTTCAGTCATCCATGCCAGTATCATATTTATTTAGAATGACCACTGTGCAACTCGAAAACTTGTTTTGATTGACATTTTGTAAAGAACAGGAAAACTATTTCACTTTGATACTAACTCCTTGCGTATTATGTAAGGGTTTCAACGCATGCATCATCCATAGTATAAAAATAGTAAGTCGAGTGAAGAAAACACAATATTATCGACGAAAGTTGAATTCCGTCTTTTCTGTTTCAATTTCAGCCACTATGTAACAACATAAATTATGCAAACCACTGCAAAACGTTCGTTCTGAAAATGTTTTTTTCTTCATGAGGCTACATATCATAATCGAAAATTTAGAGATTTAATCCCAAAATGTGGTATAACCGAAGTTAATATACTGTTCTATGGGAGTTTAGAAGTAATTACAACATTAATAATAATAATTACTTTTTATGATGATTAAGGGGAATTTCCTTTGTTTGATCTTTCGCCTCAACGTCATTTTTTCCGTCTTAACGTCATTTTAGACAAAAGACGAAATAAACCCTTTTGTTCTTATTCCCCTTTAATTACACTAATAAGCTTATTCCCCTTTAATTACACGAATAAGCTTATTCCCCTTTAATTACACTAATAAGCCTATACGAATGGTAAAAACGTTTCACTCACTTGTGGTAACATGTATTAAATATTGACAAAAAATCTTGTAAATAAATAAAGACCCTCACGGGCATGAAATTGAAAAAAAATATTGACAAAAAATCTGCAGATTCGTTTGTTTCCATCAGAAATCAAAATTATCAACAACATTCCGCCAATGAGAACACTAATGAAATGGTGAATAATGTCAAATTCATTTTATGATTTTGACCCGGACATTTCGTCTCGAAGTGCGCATTGAGATATGTATAACCTTTAAATAGTATCGAGTCTGTACCTGTCCGTATTTGTTTTCCAATTACCAACTACATTGACAGATAATTGAGGAATCTTCTTGGGAACTATAACACAATTAATATAGCGTTTGAAGATAAGAAAAAAACGTTTGCATTTTTAACGCGACGCAGTACCATTTACCCACCATGGGTAGGCGGGAAGAGGTGCTAAAGTCCGGTCCTGGACAAAATACAATCTAAACATCACTAATTAATAATACCAGGTTTTAAAAAAATGAAATGGAGTAAAACTCTGTGGGTCTTGGTTTGTGTTTAGTTAGTTGATAAACTTTGTAAGTGACCTTTGCACTACTGAGAACAAGGACATTTCTTGCCGTCATTAAATATGTTAAACAAGCTTTTGAGGCTCGACAATCATTGGATAGACACGATGAATTTATATGTTAACATCGCGTCTATTTTCTAACAGTATTAATAAATACTATATTTTTAAGTATTAGGTTATTGTTGTATTTAACGTAGCTTTAGTTGATGTTTTATGTATTTTGTTTTGATTATACCTGTTTGTTTGGTGATATCAATAAAACACTTTGATTTTGACTTTGGTCAAAACAATATTTAAGATAATTGGGTAATGTTTTTATTTTTATTTTTCATTTCACGGTATAAAAAATAATGTAGAAATGTGGAATTACCGAGGGCCGATGGGTATGAAATAATGTGGTTTCATAAGAACAAAACTAAGCGAGAACATCAAAACAATGGCTTTTGAGCATACTTGGCATAAACGTACTGAACATGCTGAACACGGTAATTCATGATTGTTAACACTTTCCACGCGGCAGGCGGCTGCAGACGACATTCCAATATTTCACAAAATGTTTAAAAAATGTCAAAATTATTGAATTTCATTAACATATTCAGAATCACCATGAGAAATGCATTGACATAAGTACAAACATGCCTAGTATTGGGTCAGTAATCCTTGAGATAGGCTTTGAAAATTGTGAAAGGTTTCTGAAAAATATGTTTTGTGTATGGTAAAAATAATAGCCGCGTGCCGCGTGGAAAGTGTTAAGTGTTTCAGAGGTTGCTTCAATCATGTCAATGTAATACTAATACCAGCATGCAGTAGAAACGACTCTGCAATGGGATAATGGTGCTAATTCATGTAATTCAATCAGTGTTTTACATTGAAATGTACAGAAAAGAAATGGACGGTTCATTATAGAGGAACCAATCAGCGAGACTTTTCACATTTGTTGTTATCATTGCTGAGAAATAAAATCCAAATTCATATATTGATACAAATATGAAAAGTCTCACTGATTAGTTCCTCTTTAATGGACGAATTCGGTTCTGTATGTTTCGATGCAAAACAAGGGTTGAATATAGGCTCAATTATCCCATTGCACATTGCATTTCTACTGCATGCTGGGATTACATTGGAGCAACCTCTGTCAATGTTTGGTCCTTCTCGTAAAATGCGGGGGAACAGAGGGAAAATTATGTTGAACAATATTGGTGCAACAGTATAACCATGGAATAACAAGGAGCAACACTGAACATTTGACAATGAAACATTAAGTCGGAATTTAGATCACTATAATGCCATTGTATCTTTCGAAATTAATATATATGATTTAATTTTGTTTTGGGGGATTAGTTTATTTTTAAAAGTTCATATTTCCGTTTCCAATAATGTCTTTCGTCCATACTTGTTACCATAAGTGTTGAATACCTGAACCACGTGATCATAATTATAGCGCCATAAAAACCCGCGGAGTAATCCAAGCTGCCGTTTCACCTCATTTGCATGAAAGCAGCTAGTTATTTATGCGCACTCTGTCTTAAAAGTAGCACGCCTTCGGAATCGAATTATCGAATGTGTATTTTAAATGATTTTTGCTTCATTATATTCAAATACACTAAAAACATATCGGTTTTTAATAACCTAAATGATTCATTGGCAAATCATCAGGCTGCTATTAAAGTTGTGTTTTGACCGAGACCCTTATAATATTTCGAGTTATTCAATGTATAAATCCCGTGGTATACATATAATGCATGGATGTACAGTTCCAAATCATGGCACTTTTTTTTTAAATAAGTCTTAGGCCTATCTGGAAATAAATTAGGAAAACCATATCAATTGTGGGAAATGGCCAAAAACGCGGCCTTTTACCAGTGTGAAGTAGCTAAAATTGTGCATGTACTATGCATGTTACTAAATCACTTTAAAGAAAGGGTCCCGAAAGCACAACATTGAGCATTATTTGTTAGAAAAATAATTATTGAGCCGAAGTTACGTAATTTTATAGAACAAAACACCATACTAGTCACAAAAATGAATAAAAACTGCCATCACTCAACATGCACTTTTTAAAATTCGCGGGGATCAAAAGTCCCGGTGTCGAGGACGTCATGGGTATTGGTGCTCAAATTTGCGCATGTGCATTGTATAACTATGACATCATCGACACTGGGACTTTCGATCGCCGCGAATTTTAAAAAGTGCATGTTGAGAGATGGCGGTTTTTATTTGTTTTTGTCATAAGTGTGGTGTTTTGTTCTATATAATTACAAAAGTTGGGCTCAATAGTTATATTTCTAACATATAATGCACACTTTTATGCTTGCGGGACACCTCCTTTAAACATGTGCAATTTGTGAACCTTTTTTGGATAAATCACGCGGCGAACTAATTCATAATATAGAGAACTATAGTCTTATATAAAATCAACATTCAACATGCTCGATTTAAATTTATGTGAAATGTTGGCATCAGGGCTAGTAAAGAAACTGTGACAGATAACTACGCATCTGATACATAAAAATAGTATAATAATATTGGTATCATATCAGCGAAATATAATTTACTTTCTTTAATATTATGCTTAGGCCTATATGGAAGGTGAGTATAAGGTGACCGGATCCAATCAAATGCACTACTCGGCCATCTTTATTGAGACTTTGGTATCAGATATACTTTTGCATGACATATGACATGCATGATCACCCCTGCACTATTTGATGACTAATGATGGCAATGTTTCGTTTAGATACTACATGCAAAAACGTTGTGAATTATATCCACATGTCAAGTGCCTCATTTCGTCTGACTGTTGTGTACTACTGTCATAACAGTGACACTGCAGTGTCACTGTCAAAGGGAAATGTTTGAAATCAGTTTTCGCCACTAAAAATATCATTACTAACAGCTACTAAACTGCTAACGTAATGTAACTCCATTTGGAATAAGATCGTGCAATAGAATAGAATGGGAAAATCGGAACCGATTAGGGCGGTGCACCTTTAAATCAATTTGAAAGAGTCAATATTACTCAGAAGTTATGAGCATCAAATCCAGGATGGAAGGGCAAGGAGAAATGTTACCTAAATTGTAGTGAAATAACCCGTTTTTGTACTTCTCAGTCCCTTACACTCTAAATGTAAAAGAGTGGTTTTCCACTTTTTCAAGGAGTTAAACGCAGGACGAAAATATGTATTGATGAATGAATAAACCATCTTTTTGATATAGGCCCTATGAATGTATGATATACCGTATGTGATGTATGTGATGTTGTATTGTCACACTTGAAAAATGCAAAATGTGTAGGCCTATATGATGAATGAAACTAAATTTGAAAGATAAACAAAATGATAATAAAGTACACAATGAAATGGAAACATTAGCTGTGGAAGTTCATGATAAAGATATTTTAAAACATATACTTGTAAGTATACAGCATGCATGTCCCAAAAAACTGTTTCCAAAACTTGCCTAACTACTAATTTGCCAAGAAATTTGAATTTCTTCTTGAGGAGGGAAAGTGTAATGTATGTTTATACTTCAACTGTCAAATCCAAGGTAAACTCTATGAGATACGGAGTAGGCCTTGTAGTTGGGCTTGCCAGAAGCTGTTCTAAAACCTTTCCCCAGTTTATGGTAAACCCACCCATGCAATGTCTTTGCCGTTCGGTTCGGGGTTTTGGACAGAGGGTGTTTACAAAGACTCTGAAATGCCAAAAAAATTATTGTGTTTTTTCGTTAGCGAATTGGTTTATTTGTATTTTATCATGTTTAAAGCAATGGTTCTAGCTGCTACGCTTAAACAATTGTTAGCCATCAGTTCCAACCGAAGTCAAAGTTGACCTTCATTATGGATGACTGATTTGGGGTCAAATTTGGTGAATTTATTCTTTACCTGCTTACGCATCATCGATCATGTCAATCATCGCGTATATCTCAAATTTAAAAGGCTCCCAATGTGTGTTTTTTCGGGGTTTTCTCACAATTTCACAGATTAACCTAAGGTATATCCTTTCCGATTCCTGAATCAAGAAGTGGTTTGCGGCCCGTTTGCTTATTTCAAAAGTTATCAGCTCTAAACTATCTTTTGGCTGGCCCAAATGTTTGGATCACGCTGTATGTAGTAACAACGCCTATATTTCAGCCGTATTAGTACGCTAAATAAAGTAGTTCTGACTTATGTTCCCCCGTCGGCATGGTCGGTGCTCCCGTCGGTGCTACATTATTTAGTTCACTCGGGCCCGGCTCCACCATTTGGCAATGTGAATCTTACATGGTTTCTGGAATGTGACAAATATAAAATATATCTTGTATCCCACAAACATAGAAATGGAAATGGAAAATCGCATTATGTTTAACAGTTTTATATACTGTCTGATGAATTGCTTTAGCATGTTTAGAGCAGTGGCAGTTATAAGACATACATACAGATATACATTATATATTCCCATGCACTTGCTTGAAAGATTTACTTGATATGCATTGATAGATAAACATAAACTGCAGAATGTATGGGAATATGGAATGATTTATGCAATGTAATCATGGTAATGCTACACAATTTGGTCTTTGCTAGTCATCTCAACCTCCGGATTTGAAGGATGATTGATAACATTGGTTCAAGATTCCGTGTTATGTTCATTAATTTGCATTATAATTCGGCATACAATAATGAATTGTAACTATTGGTATGGCCCGCCTCTCTTTAAAAAAATCTAAAAAGAAACTAAAATCTCTTTTAACTTGTTGTTTATCTAAAAAAAAACACCAAGCGGTTGTATAATCAGGATTGATCTATTAAAGATTTCCGATACCAAAAAAAACCCAGCCTGGGCATCAGAATGATTTGGATACACCTTTTCGTCAAGTTCTTTTTCTTCTGGATAGTGTAAGGAAAAGATGGCAAACAGCATCAAAAGGTCTCACTAGCATGACTAGGAATGGAAAATGTTTTGTTTTGCATATGTTTTGCACATATGGAAAACAGTATCAATTCATTAATGTTTACGATTCCGGTATTTTAAATTCGAATTAATGGGTGTTGGGGATTATGCTACTTTCATTATGCAGTTTAATTTCAGTTGAATTTTAGCCGCAAGAGGTTTGATTGGAATGAGAATGTTATGAATTCACGTGCAAACTGAATTGATCTGCAAAACCATTTTGTTAAAGGCATAATTCCACGCTGGCTATAGTTTACCCATGGTGAATTGTCTTACACCTGTACATTTGGTGACAGAGATGGAATAGAGTTAAGATTGGTTAAGATGGAGAAATCTCAACCTTGAGATATTCCCAATGGATCTGACTACTAAGAGAGGACCTTTAACACGACAATTGACACTGAATCTGCTACTAGTATTATTCCAATTCCGAAGAACATGAAGAAGAAGAACAACTTTGCGATGCAGTCATTATCTGTACATGATTTTTATAAATGTATTGAACCATAAACATGATGAATAAAACTGGTCAAAGTGTGCGTTCTTTGCAAGTGCTTTTCTTCAAAATAGAAATATGGATATTGATTTTGTCACCAAACATTTCAAATATTCAATAACCATAATACCGGGTGTCCCTAAAAAAAAGGTGCACGTGTTTACCCAACTTGTTGACTATGAAGTTCTAATATTTGGTGTAGGATGTTTACACATATTGAATGACTATAAAGACCTGGCTTTCAGATACTGCTTATTTCATCTGATTCGGATTTGTCAGTCCTGAGATATGGACAATTAACTATAGAGCTACCCAGTATCGATGTTGTGCCATACAGTTTCAAATGTTTATTCCTAAGATACAACTTCCACTTGTACTATTGCCCTTCACCCGTGTTATGCAAAATAACATTTTTGTATTGAGATTGAATAGGTTTAAATAATAGAATGAGTGCCTGTGTATCCAAGCAGAACTGAATAATTTATAAAGATGTTTGTTACATGATTCGAACCAGTCCTTATGACGAGGTTTCACAAAATGTTTATTGGGCCTACATTTTCAAAACAAGACAGACGTCCATATGGCTGGGTGCGACCTCAATTTTCATTAGAAGAAGGTGTTCATGAATCGAGAAGTCCAGCAGAAGTGTCCAGAGAGTGAATTGGAAATACTTGGTAGATGGTACAAGCACAAATGAATAAAGAACATTCTGGAAGACTACAGGGTGTCTCAAAAAAACCCGTGCACGTGTTTACCCAACTTATTGACCATGAACTTCTAGAATTTGGTGTGACAATTGTATACATATTGATAGACCAAACACTTAGCTTTCATATGCCGTTTATTTCATCTAATTTGGTTTTGTCAATCCTGAGATATGATCAATTAACTAAAGCTACCTAAAATCGAAGTTGTGCCACTTTTACGGAAAGAATGCTTAAGATAAGCATTAAAACCCTCGTCCTCTTAAGGGAGGGTGGTCGCCGATTGCGCTAGAACGCAAAAAACAGTGACCTAGGGCGTCTAGATGATCGCTTTTACATTCCCTGCGCTCATTTTGACGAAAACAAATTGAGGCTGCTACCTTACCCGGGGGTAGGGTAAGCCGTCAAAGTCCGATTGTAGGGGGGTGGTTGCCACCTTACAAACAAATTTTAAATCGCCATTTTGAAAAATATTTTTATTGTATGTTCCTGAAATATTTTAGCATAGGCCTATGTTAGAAACACCATTTCCATCACTTATAAGCAAAAAATCGGGTGAAATTCCGATATTTAGAACTTTTTTGGCGAAGATTTCTATGATATTTCATTGTCCAGCGAATACGGCGGGATTTTGAGGTCGGCCATGTTTGGTGACGTCATTGTGACGTCATGCGTGGGATGTTTGTACTTGATTTAGTATGTATGGGTAGAGGAAACCTCTAGCTATAACATAGTACCCAAATAAGCATACTCTGCATTTCGGATTGGAATTGTTTAGGGGGTGGTAACCCCGGTGGTAACAACCCCTCTCTCCGGAGTAACCCTTTCTATTCATTGCAAACTGTAAAGTGGCACAACGTCGACTTTAGGTAGCTTTAGTTAATTGGTCATATCTCAAGATTGACAAATCCAAATCAAATGAAATAAACGGAATATAAAGGCTAACCGTTATGGCTATCACTATGTATACAATTGTTACACCAAATTTTATAAGTTCATGGTCAATAAGCTGGGTAAACACGTGCACGGGTTTTTTTTAGACACCCTGTAAGATATTAAAAGTGGCAGGACACAGTAACACATTGATAACGTGCGGCGTGCACTTTAGAGGGATTCCAGAATAACTGCTCGTCCGTAGAAATCCCTTACCACATATTCCAAGGACATCATTTTTTTCCTCAGCCTCTTTTAAACAATTCTGGTCAAATGTCCACCCCAATGTTTCAAGACAATTGATGCCCATGGATAGACCAATGTTAGTATCGTTTTGATGCTCATAATCATTCTTTCTGTAAAAGTGGCACAACGTCGATTTTGGGTAGCTTTGATAAACTGGGTATATCAAAGGATTGACAAATCCAAATTACAATTAACATGATTAACGGCGTTTGAAAGCTGAGTGTTTTCCCTTTCCGTGTGTATAATCATATTACACCAAGCTTAATAGGACTTCATGGTCAACAAGTTGCGCAAACATGTGCACCCTTTTTAGGGACACCCTGTATAAATAACATTAATAACATGTGTTTTTCACCCCCGGCGACATGTCTTAATGAAGAGTATGCATATTTATTTGTTTCATATAATTCTGAATGGTCTTTACAAAACATGTTGAAATAATTACATCTTTGAAATGTTGAAACAGTTGAATAACATCGTTATTTATTATTCTTATTCTTATTCAAACTGCTTTAGCCTATATGACAATATCAAAAATACAATAATGTTAGTGTGTTACATAATGAAAATTGATAAATAACACAGTATGTGTGGATGACACTACAACAATGAGATAAGAAAACATTATTGGTTAGGCCTATACATAGTTTGTGGTTCCAACTTTTACATTAGGCCTACTTTTATCATTCTTGAGAATTTTAGATTTTCAAAATTGAACGTTTCCGATAGCCTAGATAACTATACAGATTTATTTTTTAAACGGCAGATTCTAAGTTGGGCCGAAATGCACCGTCATCTGTAAATCTTTAAAATATTAAACTGGTCATGTTCAGAAAATTTGTAACATGCAGACAGCTCCATTTCCTTGCTGTACATATCTCGGATTTCCACGTGAGTGTTCAGAGTTGCTTCAATCATGTCAATGTTATCCCAGCATGCAGTAATAGACCGTTTTGTATAACTCAAATGTACAGACTGACAGAAGAAACATGGTTCATTAGAGGAAGTAATAATCAGTGACACTTTTCATATTTGTGTCAATATATGGACCTGGGTTCTATTTCTCAACACAATAATACCCAAAAAGTCAAAAAGTCTCATAATTTGTTAAGCATTTTAAAACATTAAAGATTGAAGAAAAATAGATGAAACCATCAAAATCTTGCAATAATGTTGCTTCAATCAATTATAATCAAACTCTCATCTCATCAGAGGTTGATTCAATGCAATCCCAGAAATCATTTACAGCCATCAATTATACAAGTTTCGAAAAACAATAACTATAGTGGATTATTATGAGTTCAGAGTTCAGAGTTTTTATTCACCAAACATATAATCAAGCAATAAATGATACAAGGAAAATGGTGAGCTGACCAAGTACGAGCACAGCTCGAGAGGCCTTGGCCACCCTTACAAAAAGAGAGGTGCAATACAGCTACAACATGAAAGACGTAAGACTAAGTGCAATGTTGGCAAAGGCAAAGCTACATATGAATAAGATGTTGAATTCAAAGTACATAATTAGAGAATAATGACTGCGTAACAACTGTTTTCGTGAATTTGTTTAGAAATCAGAGGTTTTTGTTCTGGTCTGAGGAATTGCCCCGAAGGGGCGCAGCCCCTGAGGGACAATTCCGAATGACCAGAGCAACAACCGAGGATTTCAAAACAAATTCACGAAAACAGTTGTTAAGTAGTCATTATTCTCATTCATTACTGAAAAAGATGCATATTTATCCAAATTTGTACCAATATAATCGCCCTAATAATTAATTAGTTTTCTGTTTATTTGGTCTACCCCTTCTTAGTTATTGAAACATTCCAAGTCAGGTCATCCTCCCATTAACATTTTTATCATTCAACCAATCAGAAATAAGCTTTAATCGAGTTTCCTCATAACTCATTGAATATTCAGTTTAGGGGCGTGAGGGTTTAATTTGATTGGTCGGTCAATGAGCAAAACAATCGAACACTTTGGCGCAGTACTTTCGGGCAATATTAGTAACCTGCGCTCGGCGTGCGCGTCTCATCTAACGATTCATTGTATTGGAACGCACTTGGTACGCAGCTATCGCGATTATTCATGAAGTAATGAATATAGTATAATTATGTTGTATACAATGATAATAATATTAAAAGTAACTAAAGACGTAATAGCTTAGCTCATGTCATAAGATGTGTCGTAAGACGTTTATTTTTCTCTCTTTTAACTCACACAGAGGTAGCCTGATAATGTTTATATTCATCTAAAAATTGCTGTCTTATAATCATGATAATGTTACATCAAATTATACTTTAACAAATATTATGATCACATTATATTTATATAGATATAGATATCATATGTATGAAACTTAATTTATAATTTTATATGTATAGGCCTAATGTGACAACATGTTATATAAAACGTGATATAACCATGGACTTATATATCTGATAAGTCCATGATATAACATATATATTTTCTTTTTTCTTATTAATCATTATTTATTTTATATTCCAGTAGGCCTATACAGCGTGTATCAAAAAAACCCGCAACACTTTTTGCCAAGAGCAGTGCGATTACGGCAAATCACATATCGCCCTGAAACTTAGCTTTCTGTTAAGACTACTTCTTGGCTATCAAATAGTCAAATTACAGCAATATCGATTATGAATTGGCTGAGATACGCAGGATATAAGTATGGAAGTGCAAAACACGTTTTACATCGTTTATCCTGTATTCCTGATTTTCTTGTCAGGTCAATATGAGCAGGACACTTTAATAACCCATTGTACTTAATTAATGGGAAACAAACTCATCATTCTGAGAAGAATATGTCATGTCAAAGATAAAATATTGCTTCAACTGTTATTTCAGTATCATATCATATAAAAACTGAGCACATTTGCAATGAATTAGTTGATATTCAATGACACAGCTTGAAAATCCAAATTACAAAGTCTGTTGATGCAATCCCCTCCCCTCTTTCTCTCTTAAATGTAAGTAATAAAATATAAGTATGGTACAACATTCAAAAGATGAACAAATTAAGTAGTCCAGTAAAGGTAGGAGATGTTTTGTATGAGTCATTCATTGTTAGTTTGTGATGGTGACATTATGGTGCAGCTCGACCCTCAAAATGCTGTCCTTGTTTCAAGACGCATCGACGAGCCCATTCCCGCATGAGAAGTATACTAGTCGACGTGTCACCCGTGTGCGCCTTATTCCCTAAACAGCGTTGGTGATGCAGTTCCTAAGATCTTGGAGATTAGTTGGTGGTGTCTGGAAAACTTGAGACTCAACCATGTTAACATAACCCCCAAAGAAAAAGGCTAATGGTGTAAGGTCTAGCTAGAGAGCGAGCAGGCCGCTCCGTAGCATGTCCAAGAACAACAACTCTGTTTATAGGACGAACGATGTAAATCGTGTTTTGCACTTGTACAGGCTGTCCCAAAATGATTAGTACCCATCGATGCCCAAAGTTCAATAATTTTTGTCATCATCAAAATTGATGGGATTGGGTCCGCTGTTTTTACATCATCTTTGTCATACTGTACTACCGTATTTTATTAGAATTTTAGATCATGAATATCGGATTTATCAAACTCAAGATACACTCCATTATGTAAAACATGGTGATTTTACCTTTTTGACAAAGTGCTAAAAAATGTGTGTGCTATTACACCTTGTTTGAAAGAAACTTGTGTATTCTCATAATCTCTTGTCTACTCAATATAATCTTGTGTGTCTTTCTGTTGTAACTGTTATTAGTTATGGGTGTTCAAATCATTACTAATTATTCTCCTTAATTCAATTTAACGGGTAAAAGAAGTTTGTCACACTTGAGTGACCCCGTGCATTGTTTTATTTGACAAGTGTTTAGCGACTTCTAAATGAAGTGGTATTTGGTGAATCACCAGTGGCTTAGATTTCACGTTGGATAATGGATTTCGTGATGTTAAACACTAAGGGACTATATCATTTTTAGCAAGTTTGTAGGAAATTGCATCCCCATTATGAAAAAGAAGTCTAAGCCACTGCTAATTACCCATGACCACATCTTTACCTGTTTAAATGTCCCTCAAGTTTAGCCTCAGAACTAGCTCATTATAGAAACAAAGCTTGGGGTCGCTCATGCGTGACGATCCATTTTTACTCTTCAAATTGAATCAAAATGAAGAAGTATTAATGGTTTGAACAACAATAGTTTTTGAACAACAATAGTTTTTCGAGCGCCTGGTGGCTGCCACTCCTCCTCACTGCTCCTACTACTTCTGTGATTTATGCCTGTTCTATATTGTTTACATGTCTACAAATCTAACTGTGAGCTAAGCTAACATCACTGATTCCAGAGACTATTTTTTGAAAGTGTTTATGCTACCATTTGCATGAATTTTGAGGTAACTTTTTGTATCTTGTTGTACTCTGATATCAGATTTTCCAGTGTATTATAATACATGCTATTGCATGAACACTACACAGTGCCTGTTCAGTCAACCACGACGCTGTTATACCAACTACATGTACTGGTCTACTGGTAGAGGAGGGAGATTGCTATACAATGGGTCAAACAGTTATTGATCCGAAGTGGTTATGGTTCATGACTCTGTTTACATGTCTTTATCAATCAGACTCTATAAACACTACAGTATCCCATCTCATCAATCTGAATGTGCCTGGAGTATCTTTCCATCACAACAAGTTTCTCAATTCTCATGTTCCGCTGTACCCAAACAGTAGTGCTACATTTCAAATCGAACTGCTTGTATGTGGTGATGTAGAACTTAATCCCGGTCCGTCTACACCTGCTGATCTGCCCAATATTAAACATGACAAGATCAAATACAGTAGTTCAGAATTACACCACATAGGCCATCAATGTTCAACTGTGCCTGTGTCCCAAACTGTCTGGTCTACAATTAAGAGCCTCCGCATTCAAGGAAAGCAATCTACATCTCGAGGATTCCGTGGTGGTAGTGGGCGCGATGGAAGGGACACCAATTATGATAGCACACCTGCCGTGACTCCAGCAACTCAGAAATTACCAGCATCCCGAAATCTTCAAATGGACGAGAGAGAACGAGTATCACCACCGACCCGAAATCTTCAGATGGACGAGAACACCAAATTTAACTGTTTTAAATCTAGAGGGCTTCATTTCATCCACCTGAATACTCGTTCTCTCCCGTCCAAGTTATCTCAAGTTAAAACTCTGGTTAAAAGAACCAATGCCTCTGTCATGGCTATCTCCGAAACTTGGCTTGACGAAACGATTACGGATTCTGAAATTGAACTTGAGGGTTACAACGTGATTCGTAATGACCGCAATCGAAATGGCGGTGGTGTTTGTCTCTACATCAAAAATGGTATTGCATTCAATGTCAGAGGGGATCTCTGCAATAATAAAATTGAATCAGTCTGGGTTGAACTTCTCTTACCCAAAACAAAACCTATTGTTATCGGGGCATGCTATAGACCCCAAACTGACGTCAGATTTTTTGAAGTTTTTGATGATACCTTGACAAAGATCCCTTCTGACATTGAACTCATTATTCTTGGAGATTTCAATGTAGATTATGCTTTAAAGCGTGACAACCTATTGTCTCAAATGAAAGATGTTTTACAATCTTTTCACTGTAAGCAAATTATCAATTCTCCTACTAGATTGTGTCGAACTCGTGCTTCAATTTTAGATCACATTATCTGTAATAGTGTTAACAAAATCACCCAATCAGGTACGATCGGTGTTGGTATCAGTGATCATCAGTTTCTCATATATTGTACCAGAAAGGTCACGAAAGGGAAGCCTGAAAAAAGGCACAATGAAGTCAAGATTCGCTCCCTTAAAAATTACTGTAAGGATGACCTTCTGACTGCACTGACCGCAGCTGACTGGTCCCATATATATTGTAGCGATGTAGATGCTGCTTGGAAGGTTTTAAAAACAAACGTGATCACTATTATGGACAAACTGGCCCCTATCAAAATTGTTCGTTTAAAATCTAGAACTGAACCATGGATGAGCAAGGAAATTTTAGACAGCATCCAGATGAGAGATGAGGTATTATATCAGTTTAAAAAAGATAACACACCTGAGCTTTACACTACATTCTGTAAACTAAGAAATGAAATCCAAAGGAACATTAAAAAGGCTAAAGCAACATATTTTTCCAACAAAATCGAGGAGAACAAAAACAATCCAAAAGCCCTGTGGAAACAGTTTAAATCTCTTGGCTACTCTAATAAGTGCAAGGACCATTCTCAGATAGTACTCACAATTAATGGTCGAAAGTGTTTCAATACCAGGAAGGTGGCCACTCATTTTAATGATTTTTATACCAATATTGCTGGCAACCTAGAGCGCAATCTTCCGCCATCTCAGGGACTTTTTACAACCAATTCCGATGTTTTTAAAAATTACTACCAAAGTAAAGGTGCTAAATCAAACAAATTCCACCTTTCTCCCATCACACCTGATTTTGTGTTCAAAGAGCTTTGTGCTTTGAACCCTACAAAAAGCACTGGTCTTGATGGGATCCCAGCCAGATTTTTAAGGGATGGTGCAATAGTTCTGAAGGATCATTTGACTCATATCATTAATATGTCTATTCATTATAGCTATGTTCCAACAGATTTTAAGTTTGCCCGTGTAAAACCATTGTATAAGAAAAATGACCGTTCTGAAGCTGGTAACTATAGACCTGTGAGTATTCTGAGTGTTGCATCCAAGATCCTTGAAAGGGCTGTCTACACCCAACTTGTAAAATACTTAGAAGACAATAAGCTTTTATATGCATTTCAGTCCGGCTTTAGAGGATCCTTTTCAACAGATACATGTTTAACTCATCTCACCGACTATGTACATAATCAAACATCTTCTGGAAATTTTACTGGTATGATTTTAATTGACCTGCAAAAGGCTTTCGACACTGTTGACCATGTCATTCTCCTAGAAAAATTGGAAGCCCTTGGTGTGTCCTCTGTTGATTGGTTCCGATCTTATTTGGGAGGCAGAACACAAATTGTCAATGTTAACCAGGTTGACTCTCCCCCTAATAACATTTCTTGTGGTGTCCCACAAGGCAGCATCCTTGGACCACTCTTATTTCTATGTTATGTGAATGACATGCCCATCAGTGTTGACTGTAAATTACTTTTATATGCTGATGACAGTGCCCTGATGTTCTCCGGCAAAGATCCTACCATTATTGCAAATAAACTTAGTCGAGAACTTGAGTCTTGTCAACAATGGATGACTGATAATAAGCTTTCGTTACATCTGGGTAAAACCGAGGCCATCCTTTTTGGCACCAAAAGGAAACTCAAATGTGCCAATGAATTTTTGGTCACCTGCAATGGAAATACCATAACATGTTCCTCTTCGGTCAAATACCTAGGTGTAACACTCGACAGTTGTCTTTCCGGTGACTCCATTGCTTCAAACATAGTTAAAAAAGCCAATGGGAGACTTAAATTCTTGTATCGACATCAGGACTGTTTGAATATGAAAGCCCGCAAGACACTGTCCTCAGCTTTAATTATGTGTTATTTTGATTATGCCTGCTCTTCTTGGTACTCTGGACTTTCTCAAAAATTCAAAAAACAATTACAGGTTATCCAGAACAAAACTGTCCGTTTTATCTTAGGTGTTGGCCCACGCACTCACATTGGGCAAGATGAGCTTAATAAAGTCAGAATGCTCAACATCCAGGACAGAGTTGCCCAATTAAAACTTAACCATGTTTTTAAAATTTTTAACAATACGTCACCTGAGTATTTTAAGTCAAATTTTACACGAGTATCCTCATTTCATAATTACAGTACCAGGGGTAGCCCATTCAACTTTATTGTTCCTCACTCCAAAACCCATTCCAGTTTCACCTTTTGCAACACGGCCATCCATCACTGGAATTCTCTTCCAAACAACATCAAAGCCACTTCAAATTCCAATACATTTAAACAATTAGTCAGGAAGCATCTTGCTAGCCACTCTCACATTTGATTGTTTTTTGTTTCCATTAGTCATTGTACTTTTTGTTTTCTTCCCTATTTCCCTTCAGTCTCTATTTTTATGTTGAGGACCCCAATGGAAATAAGCTATATATTTCTATGGCTTTCTTGGGCTATCCTTGGTACTCTTGTCCCATAATGTTATTTGTATGTCCTTATTGATGTTTCAAAAGTGCAATATTTTGTATGTCATTTTCTTTGTGTATCTTATGCTGTATTATAATGTATATATGTGCAATGTATGTTTGAGTACCAAATAAATTCAATTCAATTCAATTCAAATATCATACAACAGCAGTTTAAAATAGAAAGGAACCAAAGCTATTAGCAGACAAGCGATTGAGAGAATGTATTAGTTTCTTTCAAACAAGCTGTTTAAAAACACTTTTTTTTGCACTTTGCCAAAAAGGTGAAATCACCATGTCTTACACAATGGAGTGTAACTTCAATAAAATAAGTCCGATATTCATGATCTAAAATTCTAATAAAAGGGTAGAGTATAGCAAATATGATAGAAAAACAACGGATCTAATCTCATTGATTTTGATGATGAATAAATTTATTGAACTTTGGGCATCGATGGGTACTAATCATTTTGGGACAGCCTGTATATCTTTAATATCTCAGCGAATTCATACTCGGTTGCGCTGTAATTTGACTATGTATGTGATAGCCAAGAAGTAGTCCTAACAGAATATCTAAGTTTTAGGGCGATATGTGATTACTGTAATCGTACAGCTCTCGGCAAAAAGTGTTGCGTTTTTTTGATACACCCTGTACTTTGCCATTTCTAAGTCTTGCATTATTATTTTTAAGCTGAATTGTTTTCGAAACTGCACTAAAAATATTGATTGTTTATGGTGATGTTTGCTACCTATAAAGCAGTAAGTATAAAGCATTTATCCAACTTACGCATGGTGCGAGGTTTATGTGAATATTCGTTCAAGTGAAACAACAACAAAAGAAACAAACTCCAACACACACCCACCCCCACACACGTCAAAACATACACACAAACAAACAAATAAATAAACAAACAAATAAGTAAAACAACAAATCAAAAATATGTGATGCCACAACAAAACCCTAAATATATTTGATGAATTGAAAAAAATAAGTTGGCAACATGTCCATAGTTTTTGCATACTTGAATTGATTTTACATTTTTAACTGTCAAATATTATTTCTCGAACGGTAGGCCTCTGGAACACTCTGAAGAATATTTAATGGTATGTGTGTATCCGGTGTATTCCAAATTTGGTATCAATTGAGTATTTCCAAAGAAGAAGGTCACACCGGGCTACCGCAAAGGCAATTTCCCGCGGAACTTAAGTCGAATGTCCTATGTAGTTGAAAACATGCGGTGCCAATGACATTGTTATTAGAAAAAGAAGACTAATTAAATCCCACAAAATATTACAACTACAACATTTGACAATATTGGCATAAATTGGCAATTTGTTTGCGAGCTTCGCGCGCATTTTCTTACCAAATTAGGTTAAACTAGACCAAATTTGATAATGTTAGCATAAAACAGCAAATTTTACGTGCGAGCGTGCATTTTCATACCAAATTAGTTAGAATTAGACCAAATTTGACCATTTTAGCGTAAAATGGCAAAACAATGTGCGCACTACGCGCGCATCATCTTTTCTTCATTCATGCTCCCCTTTTCCGTCTTGCGCCCCCCCCCCAAATAATAATTATGATGCTGGTGCCGCCACTGCTTAAATATATCAGTAGGCCTACCGTACGCTGAGAGTCTTCAATTGGGCGGGGGGGGGGGGGGGGGAGGGGCATATATAAATGAAAAGACAAACTCTATGTATGTATACGGTAGGGGCATCGGGGGCGGGGCAAGATCACAAAATATCATGAGGCCGTTTGCGATTGTCATATTTGCTGTGTAATAATAATAATAATAATAAAACCATACTTATTGAGCGCATAACACAATTAAGTCCCTATGCGCTATCACAAACAAAAAACAAAAACACACAGTAACATGAGTAACAAAAGACAAAACAAAAATAAATTAAACATTAACATTAAATAGGTAAGTTTTTAGCAATGATTTGAACTGTTCAAGAGTTTTGGCGGATTTAACATGATATGGTAAATTGTTCCAAAGTTCAGCAGAAGCATCTTGAAAAGAACGGCGACCATATGAAGTAGAAGTTGAAGAAACATGCGCAAGAAGATATTTCTGAAATTTTCGTAAAAGGTTGCCCCAATTTTTTCCCAGTCACCAACTCGTGATTTTCACGTAAGTGGGGGTGGGGGGGGGGGGGGGGGGGAATGTCGCACGGTCCAAAAAAAATCGCACAGTACATGTACTACATGTACAATTTTGCCTTATATTTGACTATTTGTGCTGAATATCCCACACATAACCAGTACCCCGCACGCAATCTCGGTCTTTTATCATTTTTTTCCCCTATTTTCTTTTTTCCCCCTTTTTTTTTAGAGGGGGTGGGGGGCGGGGGCACAAATGGTTTTTTTCTGTCAGGGGGGCGGGGGGCATTTGCCCCCCCCCCCCCCTGAGCTACGCCACTGGGGCAAGATCTTGCAGATACATAGGAGCAAGAGCTCGAGTACATTTAAATGTTATCAGAAGAATCTTGTAGATAATGCGAGATCTGATCGGTAACCAATGTAAGTCACGAAGGACGGGGGAAATGTGACAGCGAATCTTAGACAGAGTAACAAGTCGAGCAGCTGAGTTTTGAATCCGTTGAAGTTTTGAGATTTGCGTATCAGGGAGGGCATAAAGTGGTATACATTCTCTGGTATACAAGAGATACATTCAAGAAATTGGGAGAATTCACGAAAAAACATTGGTGCAGTAGATTGTTTGTGTTTTGTTCTCTGTGGACGATAGATAATTATCAGGCGTAATGGACTTTGTGATCTTGCTGATATGGATAAGTCAATATATTCAAAAGAGTCATATGTTGTGGATGGCATCAGACGCACATTAAAGTTTTCACGCAAATAAACCAACACAGTGAACACACCACCTCCTCTCCTGTCATTTCGTGGTACATGATGTAATTGATAGCCCGGTAAAGTGGTAGTCAAATCTGCTAATGTGTGATCATCTCTGTAATCACCATTTAACCAGGTTTCTGTGATCGCAAGAATATCGATGCGGTTGGCAATACTAAATCAGCGATAATGCATGTCTTAGATTTTATCGATCGGGCATTCCATAAAGCAAATTTTGAAAAGATATGTCTGACTGGAGAATAGAATTTCTTAGGTTGAGTTACAGACTTTATAGCTTTATCTGGAACAGATGCATTTCTGTTAGATTTTTGATTAGATTAGTGTAGGCCTACTATTAATAGGAGACCAACGTGTAGGTCCCGTGACCAATCCTGGGAACAAAGGTTTGAAAGTGTTTTTGTGTTCCCTGATGAATACCGAACCATTTTGACTCGGGCTACCCCCTTGAAAAATGTCAGGCATTTCCGGGAGGGGTCAACAAAGGTCACACAGGGGTCAAAATTCAAATATATTCCAATCGTATCGATATGCATATTACTCGTCTAGTCATGAGGATTCCGAAAATGTATAGCCTTTGCTCCACTTCCGATGTTTAGTTAACGAGTTATCGGGTAAAACGTAAAAAGGTCGTTGACCTTAGCGTAGGCCTATGGGGTCAAATTTTAAAATTGCTCCGATTTTGAAAAACCGTAATATCTAAAATTGTTTATCTGAACACACTATTCTAGAAATGGTAGTTTTTACCATCTAGAGTGTCTGTTGTACCTTATAAAGAGGTCAAATGTTCCGATTACATATAGGTCAATAGGCCTTGACCTCTTGACCCACAAACAAATTCCCCGTGGTAAAAAATACAATTTCTGCACTGCAAAAACACCGGTGTTAAAAATAACACCATTGGTGTTGTGAGAGGTCCACACCAAAAAAAATTAACACCGGTGTACCGGTGTTAAATTTTTGGTGTAATATCAACACCATGTAGTGTCATTTTAACAACTGCAAGTGTGAAAAATAACACTGTAAGTATTAATGTAACACTGTAAGTGTTAATGTAACACTGTAAGTGTTAATGTAACACCAAGATAGTGTTAAAATAACACTAATTGGTGTGGACCTCTCAGAACACCGAACGGTGTTATTTTTAACACCGGTGTTTTTGCCCGGTGTTTTTGCAGTGTGGAATTCTTGTGATCATACGAGCAATTTGAGATATTGTTTTTCAAAATTGGAGCACATTTTAGAATTTGACCCCATACGCAAAGGTCAACGACCTTTTTACGTTTTATCCGATATTCATTCGTTAACCAAACATCGGAAGTGGGGCAAACTATAAGATAGTGTTTTTTGGTGTTTTTTTTTTATTTTGTATATATTTTTTTCCTTCTGCAAAAAAAGAAGGAAAACAAGTCAGGGTCGGAGGGGTAAATTAGGGTCGAGTAACTCGAGAGTGTTACGCCAATATAACTTTTTTGTTGTTGCCTATAAGCATTATAGGCATTTTGTAGGAAAATAAAGCGTTATCAACATGTTTTTCAAGTTGTCGTTTTAAATGACTGAGATTGATAAATGATGGTGATGATGATGATGATGATGAAACTTGAAAGAGGAGGATCATGAAATGATGAGGCAAAGGCAATGGTATCCGGGGAAAAAACAACATTGAACAAATCAAAACAACCTTTTTAAAATAAAAAAAAGTCAATTTAAGGGGTTCAATGTAAAATTGCAAGCAATGCCACATTTATTTGTCTTAATAACGTTTCAGAAGTTTGTGCTCTTATCTTTGTAGACAGCCGGTACTTCTTTCATTGTTTATCTACTGCGCATGCTCATTCTGACCTTCAAGACCAAAATGGCGGCAGAGCGTAAGGTAAGGAGTTTAGGTACCCTCGTAGTTTTTCAATTAAACGCACGATACTTACGTTTCATTCGAAATCGAATAAATGCAACTATTAAGACACACTTTTTATACTATAGCATGAATTTACGCAGCCTGTAATGCTCACACAGACCAGGTAACAGAAGCCGATCGCGACGTATTATCGATAACAACAACATGCCATTTAAATGCACGCAAAACGACGCTATACGATACACCCGAAACAGGGTACATGTACACATGCACAGGTCATGACGGCGAGCAAGTGGTCTGGTCGCCAGCCCGATCCCGGCGGGTTTCGACACAAACAGTCATGTAAAGCACAATTTTATGTAAATAAGCTAAAGATTGATGAAATCTGTGTAAAGTGTTAAGTCTCTGTTGAATGGATTACCAAAAAATCTTTATTTTTGATGTTTTAACTCATGAACTATTCTGTCATGTCTGTGTGAGTTGCCAGATGTAGAGTAATTTCAATTTAACTGAATTTAGGATTTTCACCTTGACAGAAAATATTTGTGGTGTGATTCAATTTATAAAGTTTGGTGACGGTGTTTTTAATAAATACTTGTATATCAAAAGTAGCAAAATAAATGATAAATACACAGTTTGTTACAATTTGTTCTCTCAATTTTTGTAATGTAATGAAAACTAAATGTTGGTTTATATTCACCATACAATGTATATATTGACATGGTGGTATACAATACATGTATGATGCCGGGGGGGGGGGGGGGGGGGGGGGGGGGGGTGGCACTCAACATTTCTTTGGTAGGGTGTGCCGCCCAGGGTCTCAAAAAAAGGGGCTACAGTACAGAACTGAACTGAGTGGATTTTATGACAAAAATAGGGTCTTAGGAACTGATTTTTTTCAAAAAAAGTAAGTCTTGAGAACTGGCCTATAGTTCAATTTTGATTAGCAAGAACGCAAATTTTCAGTTTTTTGTTTTGGAACACGAAATTTTCGATGTATACAAAAATCTTTTTTGATGTATATAAAAAATTTCAGTTTTTTGCTTTGGAACGCAAAATTTTCGCGATTTTTGAATTTTCAATATTAAAAATTGGGAACTGATGCAGGCTCAAAGGGGGGGGGGGTCATAAGAGCTAGCAGCAGTGGGTGAAAAAGGGGGTCTTCAGCGTGGCACATACCTATACCCTTTTCCCTTTTCCAATGTCAGTGCCCACCCCCCCCCCCGGGTATGACGTAGGCCCTGAAAATGGTTTTCAGTCAATTATCTACATTTTGTTTCTTTTAATTCTTTTCAACTTATAATATCTACGACAAGCTTTGTTTGTATCTTTATGTTCAATGGTACCGTATTATCCCTATTAAGCGCCCATGCCCTTATTAGCGCCCACCCCTCTTTTTCCCAATGACTGCCAAAAAGTAACACCTAATAAGCGCCCATCTGCAGCTCAAAATAAAGCATTAAAGTAGCGTCCGAAAGTCCCGGCATTAACAAACATGTTGGCGATCCACGTATCAGCCGGGTGTGCACATTTTCCACCAATGTGCATCAAAATTTGGATACAATTTGACAAGTTTCCACGAGAAACGACTTTAAAAAAAGTAACTTAATAAGCGCCCATCCTAAATGACTTTGCTAAGAGCCCTGGGCGCTTAATAGGGATAATACGGTAATTGGTATCTGTGTTTTGTTCAGTGATCAATTTTCGTGAACAAATGTGTGTAGCAAATTGTGGTCAAATTTTAACTGTTCGTTAAAAATCATCAACTGTTACATTGAAATGCATAGTATAAAACTGCTAAATACACATTTCAGATTGTATAGCAAATTCTGCAAAGTGTGGAGCATTTAGCAATGCGACACTGGGTAAATCGTACCCTGGTTTTGTCTGAGGTAGGGGAGATGGGGCCAGTTGGAAAATGTGGTTGGAACATAAGATTCCTTTCAATTTCTGGCATATTATAAAATACAGTACTTAATTTCTTAATAAAAACATCAAAATAGTTTTATTTTAGAATTTTACAGATTTAGATGTCATAAAGATATAAAACCAACAATACCATAAAATAAACATATAAAATTGGGGGTAAATATTCTAAGTAAACATGGAAAATCATTGCATTTGTGGTGACATTGCTTGTTTTGACTTTACAAGCATTAACAAATACTTGGCCTTGTAAATTTTGAAATATGATTGGCTTAAAGTTACCCCATTTTTGCCTCATTTTTCAGTAAATGCTGGTCTATGTCGTAACGAAGAATGCAAGTGACAGGTAAATGTTTCTATCATACCACAACATAAATGTTGCTGATTACAACCATCATACATAAACTCTTTATTTTTGGTGGGCCAAAGTTGCCCATCAAAACCCAAAAGTATCCCCATTCTACTCGTATTTCATAAATTGATTAGATGCCTGAAAGATTTATTAATGTTCCAACAAAACTCAAATTCCAACTTACCCATTCTCCTCTCCAATGTAAAAAAAACCAACAGTTCCGAAAAACTCAAAATAATTGTGTCCCCCCAATCCGTCTTAATTTTGTTGATTGAAAACAATTTTATTTACAAAAGAGTACTTACAAGAGACAGTTTCTCCAAATACTTTGTACAAGGGCTATTTTAAGAAAATTCTGCAAAAAGATATAAGCCCTTTTAGTAGTACATTTTACCATAGGCCAACATTTTCTCAGAGGGCTACATTGTGAAAACTGGGGGCTAATCGCTCTTCGCCCCGTGTATTTTGATTTTTGTTTTGGCCCTGCTACAAGGTGAGTCAGAAAGAATGGGCATGGCGTTTATTTAAAAAAGGATTTTCCAATTTAAACATTGCATCATACTCATAGTCATAGTGCTACACATCCCGGTATTTAAAACCAATCCATGGGATGGCACATTGTCATGGCTGGCTGATTCAGATAATAAGTATCAATGAAACTGGTGAAAAACATGAAAAGTTGCATTAATGTTGGATACAAAATGACTGAAAATAAATTGTACCATGGAAAAGTGAGCAAGAAGAAGCCTGAATTCAAGAAGGAAAAAATATGAAAAGAGAGCTCTCAGCTGATTTAGGAAAGTGTGCTTCATTGGAATACAATACATGGACAGATGGCGTGATAATTTGACCGTCCCATGGATTGGCTTAAAATAAAGGGCTTTACTAAAATTAATGTAACAGAGGCTGATCGGTTAAAGGTTAACATGGTCATGAAAAAATAAATTTCTGATTTTGATATTGATAGGTAGGTACCTCACAATGTTGGACAATATCTAGGCTATCTGAAACTGCATTTAAAAAAAATTAAAATGTGGTACGTTCGTGGAACAGTCCATTATTGTCTAAGGGGTGAAAACAAGATGCGTCACGGACGGACATTTTAGTTCAAGTTCTTCATGCTATATTTTTATGTTAGTGTAACATTTTCAGAGTTTTGTGATGTAATGTTGATAGCTGACACACTTTTCCATCAAATAAGATAAATATTTGGGGGAGAAGTTCTGGGGAAGTTATATCGCTAGACTTGCGTTAACATTTTGATGTTTTGCTGTCCGTCCGTGACACAAAAAAAGTTTAAAAGTTTTTGAACTAATTTCAAGGACAAAGTAAAAAAATAAAAACATAGTGAAGTATCTCCCTTATATGTATTCTTTCCCATGCAGGAGTATTAATTAATTAGGGCAGGCATAAATTAGTTAAATCATTAATTAAAAGTTGTCACGGACGGACACAAATTTTGTCACGGACGGACACTGTTAGCTACTGTTCAGTTCTGACCACACAAGCAAAGCTGAATACCACCCCTCTTACCATTAAATGAACTAGTCCATACAGGTATGCCCTTTATGCAAATGAGTAGGTTTGCTAAAGCAGTGAGCACATGTTATGATGCTCACCAGGTGCACTGTAAAATTACTTGAAGTCAAATGAAGTCATTTGCGCATTTGCGCATTTGTGAACCCTCAGCAGATCTTCTTTGGTGAATCTGTAGTATTGCTTGCGCTTGTTAACCTTACTGCCTGTACATGCTGAAATAATGCTTGCAAATAAAAGGGGTAGCATGAGATCAGTTAAAAGACACTGTTTAATATTGCCCCATATATAATAAGTGTATGTAAAATAAAAGCAAACAGCATTGAAATCAGAAAGTATCATTGGAGATGTTAGCACAAATTTAATTTTAAGCTTTGCACTTTCAAAAGTTGCAGGCTTTTTCTTCATGAAACTTTGAAAAACTCAAAACATCGTTGGATGCCTACATGTATCCAGTATCACTAACCTTTAATTACACAATTAATTGAACAAAAACTTATCAAAGAAGGGTCAAAATTGTTTTAAAAAGTTGTATCACAGCATACAGTCTTTTACACAATTAATCGAACAAAATTTATCAAAGAAGGGTCAAAATTGTTTTACAAAATTGTATCACAGCATACAGTCTATTCATATGATACAGCAGGTCTATCTCATGCCATTTATAAGAGGGGCAGGATTCAGTTTGGCATTTGTACTCAGAACTGAATAATGTCTGTCCGTGACAAAATTTGTGTCCGTCCTTGACAACTTTTAATCCCTGATTTAACTTATTTATTGACGCCATTGTTAAGTTTCATTTCTACGTGAGAAAGGGGGTATATAGGGGAGATAGCTCACTATGTTTTATTTTTTTTCTCTTTCCTTGAAAAAAGTTGTAAAACTTTAAACTTTTTTTGCGTCACGGACGGACAGCTCTGCATCAAAAAGTTATCACAAGGGCAGGGTAATTACTTCCCAGAACGTTTTTTCTAAAATATATTTCTTATTTAATGGATAAATGTGCCATCTATCAATTTTTAATTTAAAAAATTGAAAATGTTTCATTAACATAAAATATGGCAAGGTCAACTTCTACTAAGAATGTCCGTCCATGACTCATCTTGTTTCTACCCCTTGGGCAATAATGGACCGTTCCGAAAACTTTTCCGCATTTTTTCTTTTCGAATGCAGTTTCAGTTAGCCAAGATGTTGTCCAATATTGTGAGGTACATTTCAATATCAATATATCAAAAAGTAATTTTTTTCACACCAATGTATACATGTACCTTGAACCGATCACCCTCTGCTATCAAAGTGCCAAATTCTGCAACCTTTGAATATAACCATCACACTGGTTTTGGTATCTTGTGATCCTTTTTAATTACTAAGACTGAAAAAGGATGACATACAATTTTTCTTAATATTTTGTAAGTATTGATACCATTTTGTCATGTAAATAAGTGGCAATTTCAAAGTCCTTCAACATCTGTGTCCGTCCGTGACGCTAACAAATTTCCGTCTGTGACATAGTTTGTTAACAGGTCTACCCTTCTCCTGTAAAAAATAAATCTGTTTTCAAATGCTGTGTATCAAACCATGTATCTCACTTACTATTTGACCTGGAAAGCTTGAGGAATATGGAATTGTTTAAATAGAAATTAAGAAGAAATACTAAAGGTCCGGAGAACCCTATTTCTATCTTGTCCGTAATGTTGGAAAAAGACTAATATCTTGACTACTTTTTATTACTAAGACTGAAAATTCATGACTTAACATTTTTCTTACTATTTTGTAAGTATTTGATACCATTTTTTCATACTAAAGTGTAAATAAGTGGCAATTTCAAAGTTTTTTATGTAGTTAACATTTGTGTCCGTCCGTGACGCTCAAAAATGTCCGTCCGTGACAAAGTTTGTTACCCTACCCCTGTAAAAAATAAGAAATATTTTCAAATGCTGTGTATCAGATATTCAAACCATGTATCTTACTTACTATTTGACCTGGAAAGCATTGGGGAATATGGAGTTGACTAGATAGAAATTAAAAAGAAGCACTAAAAGGTAGAGAACCCTATTTCTATCTAGTCCGTCCGTGACACAAACATTTCCGTCGTTCTATTTTTAGTAACAAACCACACCTTAATTTTTTTTTTTGTATTTCAATAAAGTTGATGATTCTCTATAACATTAAACATAAAAAGTTGAATAAATGTCAGTAGTTACTTTTTATAAACTGTTTTTCGCTCATGTTTTGCACAAACGTCCGTCCGTGACAAACCGATCAGCCTCAACATGCTAACGCAATGATCGAAAATTAAGATTATGTTTTTGAATGAAATTAAGGGGGCTGTGCACCTTCAGGTACAGCCTCCATAAAACTGCTGTAACTTCTTCATTATTCATTTAATCTATATAAAATTATACATATTTTTGTAGGAAAGGGTTCAATGAATCCAACCATGATCATGAAATTGACCATTTTGGAAAAAATTATAAAAAACATGTTTTTTGACCCATTTTAGGTTCTGCAAAGATAACTCAAAATATATAATGTCAAATGTTGTCATACTAGTTTTATTATATTCCTCATTCAATTCCCTAGGAATCTTCTTTTTTTTTTGGTGAAAATATTTATTATTTTTTGAATTAGAGACCAAAAAGTGCCAACAAATGTTGATTTTCAAGATTTTGGAGGTAAAAAATCATGTTTTTTAGCACTTTTTGGTCTCTAATTCAAAAAATAATAAATAATTTCAAAAAAACCCAACTGATTCATAGGGAACTGTATGAGGAATATAATAAAACTAGTATGACAAAATTTGACAAAATATATTTTGAGTTATCTTTGCAGAACCTAAAATGGGTCAAAAAACGTGTTTTTTAGAATATTTTCCAAAATGGTCAATTTCATGATCATGGTTGGATTCATTGAACCCTTTCCTGCAAAAAAATGTATAATTTTATATAGATTAAATGAATAATGAAGAAGTTACGGCAGTTTTACGGAGGCTATACCGAAGGTGCACAGACAGCCCCCTTAATGGTCTTTTAACTAAGGCTCAACCGATATGACATTTCCCCCCGATACGATAACCGATAATTAATTTATAATGTCAGCCGATATCTGATCCGATCCGATACTGTTATTGAGTCCTTATATTTATAAGATAGAAAATCACTTTAAAATATTGCGGGGGATCGACTCAAAAAGGTTATAATAATAGAGAAAAATATGAATGGTCTTTTAACTAAGGCTCAACCGATATGACATTTCCCCCCGATACGATAACCGATAATTAATTTATAATGTCAGCCGATATCCGATCCGATCCAATACTTTTATTGAGTCCTTATATTTATAAGATAGAAAATCACTTTAAAATATTGCGAGGGATCGACTCAAAAAGGTTATAATAATAGAGAAAAATATGGACTACATAATAAATGTTAGCTAATTAGTAACTGAAAAATGCATATTTAACATACACTTTTTGGCTTAAAAAGCCATTGTTGTTGTTTTTTATCACCAAGATATCGGCAAGCAATATGGGTGGCAAGGACAATTTTCTTCCGATCCAATATTTGTCCGATATGTCTAATATCAGGCCAATCCAATAACTGGTTGAGCCTTACTTTTAACCCTACATTGGTTTTGAAATACAGGCAGCGTTCGATTTAACCGGTGTCGCATCGCAAAATGCGACACACTTTTGAAGTTTGAAGTGCGACGCAAAAAGATTCCCTACTTGATATTTGATCACATGCCATCAAAGCCAAACTTACAAAGATTGAGTGTCATCTTTAAATAACTAAAAAAAAGTATGATAAATCCTCAAGTATGGCAGTTAATATTTAGTTTTTGTCATAGTTCAAAAACCCATTGGTTTACACACGTCGGTTTAAATCATCGGTTTAAAATTTAAAAAATGCGAAATTTAGTGATCACATCAAGCGTCATCATAAAATTACATTGTGACATCAGTGGGACGGAGTGTGCATCTGCACAAAAAATATTAGCTGTGGCACAGAAAGGTCTGCATATGCATGTCACTAGATTACAAGCTGATATCACCTCTCAAATCCAAACTTGAGCCATGCTTGAGCTACACACAGAGTATCAAATTATACCTTCGCTCACAGAGGGTTGCCAGTTGGTATTATTATCAGTGGATCGCTTATCATTTTTCATTTTGTTTTCTCTTATCTCTGCGCATATCATGTCACAAAATAGACAACGGTGGCGCTCCATCATCAATAGGGTCACAAAGAATCAGCCGTGATCCATAGAACAACGACGACGATGTTGGCCACTCAAAAATTAAACTGCTGTGTTTTTGCATTACCAAAAGATATTGAAAAGGCCTACCTGTGTGAATTTTGACCATACCATTTTTGTTCTCCAAAAATGGTCAATTTGTACCCAATTCTATGTTAAGGGGAAAAAGCCCTCAATTATTGCCATTACTACATACAGGATTATAAAATTGACTTTGTTGAATATCTTCACAAATACCTGGAGGTCAATGCTTATTTTTGACAATGACTGAAAATTCTGTAACCATACCATAAAAAACACCAAATGATGATTCATTTCATTGTCATAATTTTTGTTTTGTTCTGACCATGTTTAATAATGATTGTCAGTATCATAGTGTAAAATATTATGCTGTCAACATAGCCTGTTTAACATAGAACGTCATTCAAAGTTGTAGCTTTGCCTTACAAACCTAACCAATATGGCAAATATGTTTGAGTGTATTTTGAACTGGCAACCCTGAGTCGTCCGGCCATCTTGTGTACATGTGCCATTGATTATACAGGTCAGCTGTGTGGAACTATCATTACCTCACAAGCTAGCCTTGCCATTATTCAGGAAATGAGTGATCAAGTCTTCAACAAGATGGCTGATATACTTCTCTTATAAGTTTAAATATGTAGCTACAGTATGTATCCTACATGCAGTGCACGGGCCTGCCTGCAGATGTCTATGGTGGTCCAAACTAATTGGGTTTATTAACCCAAAATTAAACAATTAAGAATTCAACCGATTAATTCTTGTATTTGTTTTACTTGCACTGTTGTAAAGCAATAACGCCACACAACTGTGCACATGTGTAGCATTTCAATAAAGTTCCTATCCCTTTGATTACTATAAAACAACTTAAAAAAAGGTATATTATGTGATCTTTTCCATGGGACGCCCTCAATCCTTGAAAAAAAATTGAAAGCAGAATTTCTTGCAGATTTACTTTTCTGATCATAAATCATATATATTAAGTTAAAGAGCGATTCGATTCCTAATAACCTCAAAATCATGGTTTTAGAGTGAATTTAGAGTAAAATTTGAAAAAATAGATTGTACCGCTCGGTACAATCTATTTTCAAACCATGATTTTGAAGTAATTAGGAGTCGTATCGATCTGTAACTTAGAAGATCTTTATGATTTATGATCAAAAATGCAAATCTACAAGAAAATCTGCTTTCATAGTAAAAATCAATGATAGAGGGCGCTACTTGGAAAAGATCACATAATATGCCTTTAATTTCGCTAGCAATGTAATTTTGCTAGGAGATCCAATTCACCAAATTAAATTGACGCCAATTATATTATTTATAATGGTTAGATAGGAAGATGATACAAATTAGTGAAATTTAATTGCTGCAAAAAGTTGACTAAATTTGCTAAATTAAGTTGCTGTGAAATTAAACTGTTTTACAGTATCCTCTGTACCGCATTATTCCAGCACCACATACACAAATTGCATGGGCACTTTAGAAGACTATTATAGAAGAGTAGGGCTGGACAAATGTGTATTTCCCATGAAGCAAACAAAATTTCCCAGAAGGAAAGATAGATTTCTCTCCATTTCTGACTATTTCTTTATTTGGAAAGGCAAAATTTCCTTACAAATACTCTAAAACAATTTAATTTCGCAAGCAATTTAATTTCGCAAATTTCGCAAGAAGCTCAAACTCGCGAAATTATATTGCCGCAAATTTATGTGTGTGAAGATGACAGTATAGTGGTAGAAATGTTACTTTCGCGAAATTAAGTTACCGCGAAACTAGTGATGATTAGCAATTCGTGAATAAAAGTTAACTTGTTTTACCGTACCCAAATTTCCTGAGAAAAAGATTCCTTAATTCCCCATTTTTCAAGGCCTGATAGAAGAGAAGCAACTTTAAAAACAGTGATAAGGCGACGAAAGACAACAGGTCCCGATTGTACGGTCCCGGTGGCAGGGTTATAATGTCTTTATTTTATTGAATGTGTATGACTACATGAGTATTACATAACCAAAAACTGCTACACAAAATTTGGGAATTGCTACACAAAATTATTATTGTGTAGCACTTTTTGCTACACAAAAACGTCTTCAAACGCTACACACATGTTTCTAAGTTGATGTTTAAACCTTAAATTAATTGAAGTGTACATGTAAATGATGAAGTTTGTAGCCATGATAAAGTTATTCATACTGCTATCAGCTCTGTTATATTTACCATAAAAAAAACAAAAATGGTTAATCATGAATGCCGAATATCCTTTAGTTAACATTGATACTCATGTCTTTAATTTCAAACTTTAAAAGGAATAGTACTATTTGATTGCATTGTTAGAATACAAATAAAAGGTAGATACATTGGATGTAACTTGGTGCATTTGGCCTCCTCGTGAACCATGCTAATTGCTACATCCTGCTACGAGTATAGTATGACCTCATGTCTCCTTGCGTTATGCACATTGATAAATTATACAGCCCATTGTGGTAAGGAAAAGTAAAGGTGTGAAAATGGATTTTAGAATATCGTTTTTCTTTAGGATGGGTTTAAATTTTGAAATAAAATTAATATTGCAGTCAGCAATTTGTTATGTGTAACTATATGATACTGGGAAACAAAGTGTTGTCATTGGTGTCCCAAATACTGCCAGGACAGCTTTTATTTTTTGACATTTAAATGAAGTTCACCTATCTACAAATGAAAATGATAGGACTTTATAAACATTTTCTTCACGTTGACGTGCATGTTTCCGGAAATACTCTCGTATGTTACAATGACACCGAAATGGAAAAGAATATCCCATTATATGCCACTATAAACAAATTATGGAACATTATTTTGTTCCTATAATTCAATTGCCACACCTTATTGATGTTTGAAAGATTTTTGTAATTTAAAAGGGGAAAATGGAGTAGTGAGATTTGCTTAGTTTGACACCGTAATACGAGATGTACTTTGAAAACTTTCATGATTGAAGACTTATAAAATGTTTGGGAAGGTGATAACAACTGTTAAGATTGAACCCGATACACATTACAATCAAATTTGATGTCATTATCAGTCAGTCCCGGCGCGTAAAACCAAGAATGATCATAATTCTCTGATATCAGAGATAATTGGGGGATTGCTCTCTTTCCCAGATGAGTCACATTCTAAAACCTGTTAAATGTTAAATGTTCATTACAATGACACCAATATGTTACAAACATTATTTTAATAAGAGGCATTTCAAAATTCATATGGATACCATAATCAGTCGGTCCCAGCGCGTAAAACCAAGAATCAAGAATGATCAGTATTCTCTGATATCAGAGATAATTGGGGGATTGCTCTCTTTCCCAGATAGTCACATTCAACCCACTGTGATTTACTCATATGATAGCGTTTTGATACAAGTGTGGAAGAGATGGGAATGTATGGCAGTGCAATGGTCTTGCATATATCAGAATCCCACATGGCGCTGCACAGTATAGCGAGAGGCGCTTAAAAGTGTCAAAAATCAGTGCTAAAATGTGGCTTGACTTTGACATCCTATTTTGAATTCAAACCAAATTTTTACCTGAAGTGTGCCAATTTTTCATAAAACCTTGATCGTTGTTGAGTATATGCACGTTTTGAGTCATCGTCACTTTTTTTAAAATGACTTCACTTTATTTCAATCTTGCATTCCGCTAGTCAATTCATCAAAAAATTCTTGGTTTAAGGAGAATTCCCTGAGTTATTTCTTGGCTAACGGAGATAATGGATTTTCTTGGTGATCCAAGAAAATTTGACATTTCTTATTTAACGGAGATAATGGATTTTCTTGGAAATCCAAGAAAATGTGACAACAAGGTGGTTCCCCTGCCATGATTTTCTTGGGAACCAGAGAATTTTGATAATTCGTGGGTTTACGCGCTGGGACCGACTGATTATGGTATCCATATGAATTTTGAAATGCCTCTTATTAAAATAATGTTTGTTACATATTGGTGTCATTGTAATGAACACAACATTTTACAGGTTTTATGTTGATTTATCATCTAATACAGGATGTAAAATGGAAACAAACAGTTGAAACTATAAATTAACAATGTGCCCACCTAGTATGAATTTGTATAGTGACTCTCTATACCAGAACAGTAAAAGGAGGTCATTACACCACACCATTAAGTATGACACCAAAGTTGAAACTATTGTTATATTAGATTTATACATACATTTGAGGATGTGATTCAACATGTTTTAGATGAATATAATATGCATATATTACATTTAGTTCAATTCATAGATTATCTTTAAATATATGAATTGACTACGAAAACTTCCGTTCGTTAAAAATGACACCAAATGTAACAAAACGGAAGTTTCGTAGTATTTTGGAGAAAATTAAGTCAATCAGAATGATACGAAACAGCTTAAACTTGTAAACATACATGTATCCAAATTGTATGGTGATCACGTGAGCTGAAATCACTATGTGCTACAACACAATTGGCAACTTGACATTTCATACGAATATGACACAAACATTTTTGTGGTACCAAACTGAAATTTACCGCAATAGCGTAACACGGCAACAACAAAAACAGGAATATTATATGGGTTCTCCGTATCAATTGTAGATAGTTTTACCCAGTAGACTCTAGCACACATGTATTGAAGCGAAGCAAATTATCGCGATGTTCAAAATTATTGAAAATATTGCTTTTGTTTACATCGACAAAGGTATTTCCCCACAATTTCGCTAACGATCGAAGGATTACACTTGACATTAAATGATCACATTCCCGGACTGTTAATGGTCGATATTTGGGTAGAGTTTATCAGTATTTCATTGTTTAAGATGATGAAATAAAAAATTGCAATATTTTTTTATGAAAAACATGCAATTCTGTGAAATCTGCTTTATTATCCCAGAAGTTGTGTGACATCGCTGTTTTGATGCAATTTTGGAAATATCCGGAACCCTGAAAATGGACAACGAGTCCAGTAGTTTAGATGCAAGCTATGCTTCAGTCCTGATAGTTATACTTTATGGCTGCATTTCAAAAACTAAATGTTTTGTTTTTTAAGAATAAATCTTTTTTGTAAACTTTCTTTTTTCCCCTACCTATCGTCCTAATTTGTCAGAGCATGTTACCGGAAACAAACATTTATTTATTTTAAACCCTCCTAACTTTCAGACTCGCAGACATTACGTGTGAAGAGTGGGTTACTAAAATAGTTTGCGTATTTAGTTGCTTGAGACAAATAGCAGCTAACCTTTACTGGAAGCTGGGCTTCGATACTGAATTAGTGGTGTGGACCACTTAATGGAGCACAAATACCGTATTATCCCTATTAAGCGCCCACCCCTGTTTTTCTCAATGACTACCAACAAACAATCCCTTATAAGCTCCCACCTTTTCAATTACCGTAGCACTGTACAACAACATTTTTCGCCACGGCGTCCTTCAGTAAAGCAGTACCAGTAAGCCTGGTTCGAATGCCGCCGCCCGGTCTCCTTGATCCCACTAGACACTTACTGCCACGCATACAGCAGCACTGATACCACTGCCTGTACAGCGACTGCTGACGGGTGTGTAAGGGTGTGTATTTACACACCCAGTTTTTGAATTTACACACATTTACACATCCCCACCTTCAAATCCTGCCTAAGACCATCAAAGTAACAGACCTGTTACTTTCATGCTAAGACCTAGTCCTGATGACATTACATACTGAAGAACACAGACTGTTATAATCACTGTTAGTCCTGTAAAGTGTTATATATACATGTAGGACATTTGTTTTGGTGTATTTAATTTTGATATGTTTTACCAATGTGATTTGAATTATTAGACTTTAACCTTAAGTCAAGGATTTTAATCTTTTAATTTTAAACTTTGCTCTAAGCTGGTTCACTTGAATGTTCTGCGTACAAAATGTATGCATCAAATTGGCCAGAGAATTTATAATCAAGTTCAAATGAAGTTACCTGTTTTCAACTTGGAATGTATATTCAATAGCTGTAGGTAGAATTTCAATTTGATATCAGCACAAAATCTGTTATTCTGAATTGGAATATTGTACTCTCGTTTTGCCGGAAGTGCATGTTGTATATATTCACTGAATTATTAGTGTTGGCTTGGCTTACTTTGTTGCTTAAGTCTGTTCCCAATCAGGAACTACTGGGAAACTGCAAAGTTAACACTAAGTTTTAACGTTTGTGAAGGTTTTTACGGTTACAAAACTAAGCGTTAATTTCCGTTATCTGGCTGTTTCTACTGGGCAACTTAGTTACCCAGTAGAAATACGCTCATAGTGTGTGTCTGCGCAGACCAACAATGTAAAGAAAAAACACCTGCCCAGAGGTTTTATTCTCATGTTTAATAGATGGACATTATCTTGTAAGCAAAGGATTTAATAAACAACCTTTTTCTTTTTGTCTTACAGAGTCTGAATAGTGTTATGGAGAATGGAAATGATGCTCAACTGAGTGAAGATATCCTGAACGAGCTGAACAACACTCGACGATCGGTTCGCCAACAAGCCATTAAGCTTATGAAAGAGACAGAAGATCAAGATACGGATACAAATTCAAGTGAAAATCCTGAAACGGAAAACAGAATTGAAAACCTTCAAGCAACGGATAACAGCAATAGCATTAGCCTTCAAGCAACGGATAACATCAACAGCAAGAGCCTTCAAGCGGATGATAGCAGTCTTCTATCTGACTCTCAAGATCCAGCTACGGATTTAAACAATCACGAGAAAGTGATGGAAGATTTAGGTGTGAATGAGGGGAAAGAGCTAGACTCGCCCGTAACACCTCAGAAGAGAGGAAGAGGACGACCTAGAAAAAGGAAACCTGGTACTCCCGGAAGATCAGCAGATAGTAGTGCTGATAGTATGCAGAGAGAATCTTCATCGGAGAAGTCTGATAAACCACACACTGCTTCCGGTGCTACCGATAGCGAATCAGACATGGAAAGCACTAAATCACAAGATGTAACATCAGTCACTAAAGAAACTGTTGCTGTCGTCAAAGAGACAAACAGTTTGGAAAGTATGAAAGGACCACCTCTTCGAGGGACTCGGAAAATCCCAGAGAGATCAGTGCGCATGTCGCCATTGAAGAATATCCCTGCTGCTCAGCGTAAAGCTGTGAATGCTAAAGTTTCTGCAGCAGGTCCCAAACAGAAATTAGAACTTGGTTATAAAGACGCAAGTGACAAGGTGGACGGCGAAGATGAACAAGCAGTAAAACCTAATAGTGGTGCTAATGAGTCCAGGAGAAAAAGAAGAAGAGAGGAAAGTGAAGCAGATGATAACGAAGAACGGGATGAAAGCGAAAAACAAGAAACCAGACAAAACAAAGATGAAGAGCAGCAGAATGACAAAGCAGATTCAGGAAAAGATGAACCTAAAAGAAAGCGAGGAAGACCTAGAAAGAATCTGGTGGAAGGATCTTCAGGTACAAAGGAGAAGGAGCAATCGAAGGAGGATCCCAAAATGAATGCTGAGGATAATGTTGAAAAGGTTGATGTACCAGAAGGTAACAAGACAGACAAATTTGATTTAGCAACTGACTCGGAACAAGTGGAAGCAACCGTCTTTGATTCAGTACCAGATGATAAAGGTGTGGAAGCTATGGATACCAATCCAGTATCAGATGTTAGCACCAAGTCTAATGAAGTTGTTCACCAAGATGCAGCAACCTTAGCGCAAGATTCTGAATTGAAGGAGAACTCCATGTCTACTGAGATTAGTAGTACAGAGTCAAATACAACTGCCAACAATGATAGCTCTACGCAAATAATAGATGACACTCCACAGACTAAAGACAATGATTTCAATGGAGATGTTGTCAAAGATTCAGTGCCTTCTTCATCAGAGTCTGTAGAAAACATTAATGGTGCTTCCAAAGAGACAACAGAACCAGTAAAAACTGATAATGTAGAAACCACAGACACTATAGATCCTGAACTGTCTTTAGATACAGATGTTGCAGTAAACACACCCCTTGAAACCTTGGCAACGGATGAGGACGCTTCCCATTCAACAGATCTGGATACCCCTGCAACCTTAACAGCAGAATCAACTACCACCACTGACACCAATATGGATGATTCAATACTGAACAACGGGGATGAAGACACTGATGAGTCGGAGCCAATGAGAATAGATGTTACTGCTGCGGCCTCGATTCCCATATCAGGGGCGGACGCTGCTGCAAATGCTCTGCCTTCCAATTCACCTTCGGCAGATTTTCCTGTGGGAACAGCAGGTTCAGTGACTCCACAAAAAGCAGCCGCTCAGGATGCTAATGCGCGGAAAGGTGTGTCGAAGAAAGGGAAAACGAGGCCTAGGAGTACAATTCGGACACACTTTGGCATGAAGAAATCCAGAAGATCCACAAAGCGAAGCAACTATGACTCTGGTAAGTCCAAACTGATATAGTAAATGAATTGAGAGAAATCAGATAGCTTATAGGTAGCCCTAAGGGGCTAGGAAAGCTGAGTCCAAGTAGAACAGATGTTATTGTTCCGGCCTCGATTCCCATCCGCGGCAGACGCTGCTGCAATTGTCTCCCTTTCCAATTTTAGTTTGATTCAAGATGATTCAAGGCTTCAATCATCAGGTGGTTTAAAATTGTTTATTTTTACTTCTTTATTACTTCAGACTCAACAGATGTTCAGAGTGAATGTAGTACAGAGGGTCATGATCCTTCAGGCAAAAAGTTGAGAAGATCTAACAGTACGTCAACTCTTACAGAGTCAGAAGATGACAGGAGTTCACATTCGTCTGTTAATAAAGGTGAGTGAGAAGATCTAACAGTACGTCAACTCTTACAGAGTCAGAAGATGACAGGAGTTCACATTCGTCTGTTAATAAAGGTGAGTGAGAAGATCTAACAGTACGTCAACTCTTACAGAGTCAGAAGATGACAGGAGTTCACATTCGTCTGTTAATAAAGGTGAGTGAGAAGATCTAACAGTACGTCAACTCTTACTGAGTCAGAAGATGACAGGAGTTCACATTCGTCTGTTAATAAAGGTGAGTGAGAAGATCTAACAGTACATCAACTCTTACAGAGTGAGAAGATGACAGGAGTTCACAATCGTCTGTTAATAAAGGTGAGTGAGAAGATCTAACAGTACGTCAACTCTTACAGAGTCAGAAGATGACAGGAGTTCACATTCGTCTGTTAATAAAGGTGAGTGAGAAGATCTAACAGTACATCAACTCTTACAGAGTCAGAAGATGACAGGAGTTCACATTCGTCTGTTAATAAAGGTGAGTGAGAAGATCTAACAGTATGTCAACTCTTACTGAGTCAGAAGATGACAGGAGTTCACATTCGTCTGTTAATAAAGGTGAGTGAGAAGATCTAACAGTATGTCAACTCTTACAGAGTCAGAAGATGACAGGAGTTCACATTCGTCTGTTAATAAAGGTGAGTGAGAAGATCTAACAGTACGTCAACTCTTACTGAGTCAGAAGATGACAGGAGTTCACATTCGTCTGTTAATAAAGGTGAGTGAGAAGATCTAACAGTATGTCAACTCTTACAGAGTCAGAAGATGACAGGAGTTCACATTCGTCTGTTAATAAAGGTGAGTGAGAAGATCTAACAGTACGTCAACTCTTACTGAGTCAGAAGATGACAGGAGTTCACATTCGTCTGTTAATAAAGGTGAGTGAGAAGATCTAACAGTACATCAACTCTTACTGAGTCAGAAGATGACAGGAGTTCACATTCGTCTGTTAATAAAGGTGAGTGAGAAGATCTAACAGTACATCAACTCTTACTGAGTCAGAAGATGACAGGAGTTCACAATCGTCTGTTAATAAAGGTGAGTGAGACGATCTAACAGTACGTCAACTCTTACAGAGTCAGAAGATGACAGGAGTTCACATTCGTCTGTTAATAAAGGTGAGTGAGAAGATCTAACAGTACGTCAACTCTTACAGAGTCAGAAGATGACAGGAGTTCACAATCGTCTGTTAATAAAGGTGAGTGAGAAGATCTAACAGTACATCAACTCTTACAGAGTCAGAAGATGACAGGAGTTCACATTCGTCTGTTAATAAAGGTGAGTGAGAAGATCTAACAGTACATCAACTCTTACAGAGTCAGAAGATGACAGGAGTTCACATTCGTCTGTTAATAAAGGTAAGGATCCTTCCTCCTTTGGTTTGTAGAATGATTTTATTTGATACTATCGGCAATGCCAAGGAAAGAGAGATGGGACTCCGGGCTTAGCTCGGAACAACACTTTACCATACTATTTTATCGGCAATATGATAAGAGTGACAGAAATAGGTGTTGCCTTCATGTGAGAGACAGAGTTAATATCTAGGGTAATGTTATTTCATTGCAAATAAAGTTTTAATCCCTAAAAGAAGTGTTCATGCTAGGGTAGTTTTGTGAAAGCTTACATGAAGGAGTAACCCAGTAATAGTATGACTAATGACTATGTACAACAATGTATTACTCTTATCTACTTTTGTGGTGTGCGGTTGAAGCATATTTCAATAAACGCTGAATATCACACATATTATTCTGATACAATTGTTTTTTGTATCTATGGCAATCAAAGATAAAACAGAATTTGAGCGATGTATTGTAATGCTGCGTTGACCACAGAAATTTGCTCTGATGTCATTGCACAGAGGTATGTTAAACAGTTCCAAAGCGAAATAATACAGAAGAGCGTTGGGCGCGCATATCGCTTTCGCTTGTATTACCCAACAGGGTGCATCATGTGTGTGACACGTGCGTATGACATAATCGTGGACTGCGCATATACGCTGGGATTACTTTTGCGCTTGGAGACGTGAAGACTTGATAACTGTAATAGTATACTATACATATATGCTCTCCTGAAACACATATATGGGCAATTCCACGCGTTGCGGAATGACATTTACACACAAAAATCCACTTTCTTTTGGGTGTAAAACCCAGATATTTGTAGTTACTCCCCATTTTACAACTTTATTTGATAATAGCGATTGATACTAAAAAAATAAACCATGGGAAAAAATTAGACTGCGCTTCCAAGTATCCTAATTTACATATGCAAATTTGCGTTGCGGAATGACGCAGACGATTGGTGTTTTTTTTACATGTTTACACAAAGGGAAAACTCTGAACTTTTTAGAGTGTATCATTATTGAAGTTACTTTTTAGAAGGTTTGAAGTGTTAGCTAACTGACAAAAGCATTTTCATAAAACTTAATCATCATCTAGGATTTCTAGTAGGTCATCAAAAAATAAAAGTAGGTGTTGCGGAATGACGTTGCGGAATGACAGTGTGAATTTGTGTGCAAAACTCCATAGAGAAAAGAAAAAACATGTTTTTATGCTTTAATATGCATAAAAAATAAAAGAAAGAGTAATAAGTGGCATTTCATATGTTACAAATTCGTGAATACAAGTAACCCAACTATTTTCACATTGAAATCATCATTTACAGGTAAAGTAGCCATGATTTTGTGATAAAGTTGCCGAATTCAACAGCTTGCACATCAAAGTTGCCTAATTCAGCAAATTATGAGTTTTCATCAATTTTGAAACTTTTTTAGAAGTTTAGAGTCCATATTTGAATGAATTATCATAAATAAGGATGATCTTATACCAAGTACACAAAATTATCACAATTTGCTCAATAAATTGCCTAAATATAGGGATTAATACCTTTGTCATTCCGCACCGTCATTCCGCAACACGTCATTCCGCAACGCTCGTTAGGGCTATTAATTAACAGAATTTTCCAATTTTATTTTTGATCATTGTGAAGCATGTCAATTGTGTGCAGAGAAAAAATAGTTAAATGAAAATAGGGTACATTTTTTTTCTTGCTATCCTAAAAAATTGTACTTTTGCATTGCGGAATGACATGAGATTATGCAATGCATACTAATTACCTGGATTAACGAGGCTAATCGGCCGTTGATCAAAATTAAATTTATATCAAAACTTTTCCTATCAGTACTACTATTGTGCCTGACATTTATTTAAACATCATACCTATGTGTCTAAAAGATATGGAATAAATCAAAACAAGCCTTTTCACTGATTTTGTAAGCTGCAAATATGCAAATTTATGCTAATTAGCTAGTTTATACATCAAAAAACATAGTATCCATAATAAAGGTTAAGAGTTTTAGAATTTAACAGGTTCACCATTTTAAACTTGTCCGATGGGTTCGCAGTTTTAAGCTAGTCCAATGGCGAACCCGTTAAACTCTTAACCTATATTTTGTTAGGAGCTAATATATTTTGTATGAAAGATTTGAAAACATTTCATCTAGTGTATTATTATTATTATTATACAGGGCATTTATATAGCGCTCTTACACAATGAGGTACCACAGCGCTTTACAGAATAAAATACATATAGAATTAAATACATACACGGTAAAATGTAAAAATACATAGTACATACTTGGTAAAAGGTAAAAATACATACACAATATAATTTTATTTTAAAATACAAACACATTTAAAACAAATGTAGAGCGTAGAAGCAATTTTGTAATACATTGTATGCTTTTGTTGCAGGAAGGACAAACATTCCTGCTCTTCCAGATGCCTTGGCTTCACAGGTAAGCTAAATAAAATGTGGGCTGTATGATTTTAGATATACAAAAGAAGTAGATAGTCTAAGTGGCAAAAATAAATTAAATGTAGAAATCAGATTGCCAACTCTTATTATTAAAGTGGTAAAAAGAAATTGAAATGAAAGATTTTCTAAGTCTTCTCAAGACCATATTTGTTTAAAACCAGTCACACCTCGGGATGGAGAAATCATTTCACATTTTTTCCATACATCCATCTTCTTTCTATATATGGGTAATAGTTCTTGCATCACAAGTTCTAGATCCAAATACCCTAAATTTGCAGATATGGTCAATTTGAGCCTATTTTCATGAATGGGTATATTTAGTTTAATTCCTGTAAACACAAAACGATTTTTGCACAAGACACTTACACTGCAGTATCATCTGTAAAATCCCTGTAGAGTATATAACATTAGTCATTGTGTAAAAGAGAAATGAATGTTAAAGAGTGATATAATTGCTATCTTTTAATTTAAATTGATTTCCCCTTCACATGTGCGCACTAACTGTATTTAGAACACATTCATAATTATGTTTTTAATCAAATTCAATTAAAATCTAAACCATACTCAGTCACTGATTCTTCCTGTAAGTGGAAGTCTTGATCAGTAATGAATAAATGAACTGTTGATCTATACAAGCTAATAAATGTAGTGAAATTGTGTGCTGTTTTTAGATGAGACATTTCTAACCAATGTAAGGGAAATTTTCAAAGTTCCGTTCCCTGGAAATTTTCATTTTTTTCTTCAATTGGACACAGTTCCAGTGAGCTTGCTAGTTATTGCGGGCTATGTTAATTGTTATTTAGAGAAGAACCTTACTGTGTGTGATCTTGTATTGTCATGTTGGAATGGGGTTCCTTTGACCTTTCTGTATCTCATTTATAACACTCTGTGGTCAGTGCGCTGTTATCCTTGCAAGATTGGTGTTGATGTTCCAAATGTTTTCGCTCCATATTATCAAATATACTCCTCTGTATCAGTCATGCTTTGCTGTAGGAGGCAAGAGTCCAAAATCTTCCGGATGTCAGACTTCTTTATATCTTTTTCTTACATGGCCATCATTGAAATCAAGAAAAAACCCAACTTTCATTTTAAAATAGTGAACATGTTTTCTCCATTTGTTGTTCCATCCCAGCTTATCCCCACACCATTGCATTTGCAGACATAACGCAAACCGGTGGGGTGATAGCAGATCCCTCAGTGGTAGAAGGTCCTTGTGGGTCCTGACTGACTGTAAAAGTCTGCCATAAACAGTTTTTAGGGAGCAGTTTTGGTTTATTTTGGAAAAGAATAGGCATTTTTGAAGAAACAAGAACAGTCCTTAAAAAGGACAATCGTCCTGTATAGGCTTTAGCATGGTGACAATGATTGGACAAAAAGTGCACTCTTTCCTCTCAACCAATCAACTCGATAAGAAAATGTAGTTCTGGAAGATTCTTTTGCTGTCCGAAGATTTTTAATACGACAAACCAGCAAATGTTGCCGTCAATTTAGTGCCGTAATCCCACTGGAAATGGCTCTGGCTGGTCCCACTGAAACGCAACAATTTGTTGTCAAAATATATTTTTTGTGTCAATGGGTGAACCGCTATCCGTACAAAAAATAATATAATATATAGGCCACCATTGTATGCTCAAATTTCCTCCCATGAAGTGTGCCCTCTATAGTTGGACCTGTGAATATGGCTATAGTTGCTGACAATAAACCATCTGTACAATTGAAGACTACCAAATTCAATGCTTGACTACCTTTTGTTAATTCACCTGGTAAAGGCAGAACAGTGTAATAAACTGTTCTGTCACGGCATTAATTTGATTGTAAGGCCACACAAAAAACCTGTTCTACAAACCCGACCGACCCATTAATTTTTTATTTATTTTCAAAAAATGTGTTGTTTTTAGAATTTTTTTCTTCTTTTTTCTTTGAAAATTGATGAAAAAGCCCCCAAAATTTATAAAATTGTAGTAGCCCCCACCCCAAAAACCCAAACAACGCCCGCCCAACCAGGTTTTTGTGTGTGACCTAATAACAATATTTCCTCCTGACTGTGAGATTTAATCAGGATTGGTTCAAATTTAATGCATTACTTGCATGTACATGTATGCTACATGTACCTACAAGATCTTGCAGATTCTCAGATTTGATTTTTATTACAGTGCTATATTTTCATTAATTTACATTTCAATTGCATGTTTAGAATTGAAAAATAATGTCAACATAATTTCATTAAAACTAGCTACAAATAACATTTTATCTTAGAAAACCATCAAGGCGTACTGTATATCAGTTAAAAGAATAGACCGAGTCTTTGGGATGTTTTGAGTCCAACCTAAATAAAAGAGCCTTTTGAGAAACTAAGAAATACAAAAAACAAAGGCAAAATGTGTAGACTGACATGGGGATGGGGTACCTGCTCAAAATAAGTATTCACATGTGTTTAATCAAGTATGTAACATTTATTACAATGTGCATCTAAATTGAACCAAGAAGTGAATTAAACGAGCTCAAGGTATGAATAGAATGGATGTAGTTGCTTGTTTCAAACAAGGAATCTATAGATAACTCGGCACTGGCTATGCATCACTCCTGGCCAAAATAAAATGCATTTGAGGTTTAAAAAAGATATAACATGAGTAATTTTACCCATGCTACAGCTATAGCTGTTGCTAAGTACATGTAGCTGTACCATTTATTTGATCTGAATTAGGTGTGGTGGATTTTTTGTTTTCATCACTTGACATTTTAGGCGTCAAAGTTGTCAGGTTTCACAAATCAAACAATTAATGAGCTGTAAAACATGCCATTTAGACTTTTATTTTATATATTAATAGAATTATAATGACATTTGTTGAAACTGAATAGCGTATTCTTAGCAAAATCGAGATTGACAATAAATTGATAATGCTATAAAATGATGAAATCAATGTCTTTCATTTGGGAAAAAAAGCGAAATGGAATATCAAGGATTTGCAAGTTCCATAATTATCTTCGGATAACTCAAAATTAATTACAGTACATTAAAAATTATTTGCCTTTGAATATGGGTATTGTCATTAGTCTACCGTTAATCCAGAGACTTGATCTCAATTCTTGATATTAAAAAATAGAAGAAAAAAAGATAAAGAAAAAAAGAAAAAAGAAAAAAAAAGGAATCATATTGGTTTGCAGACTTGCAACAGGATGCTATTTTTTATATGTATGATAGGGTAGTTTTCTGTAATGTAATTATACACTCAATATTTCTTGGTCTAATTTATCAATTTATTTTTTGGATTTTTAAAGGAATTTATTTATTTTTTAGATTTTTAAAGGAATTGATTTATTTTTCGGATTTTTAAAGGAAATTATTGTTGGGATCGTTACTTATCTATCCGATATTTAATTAAGTGAATATATCTGATATTGTGTGGCTATCAAGTGATTTTTTTAAATCAAATTTTGTATCAGAAATTAAAACGTTTGAAGACGTGTTTCTACTTTGGATCCTTCAAACATTGCTTGAAATATCATTGTCGTACCAACACCTATCATTCTGCAATTGATTTTGCTCAAAATAGCGATGATTTTGTGTGCAGCATCGTTGATACAGCTGATTTTTAATTATAGGTCATTTCCATATTTACTGAACAGTATAACAAATATGTAAGGCAGCTTTTTAGCTATTTGTAGCTGGATAGTTGTAATTTGCAACTATTTATATTTTGGTAGATATGTAATTTTGTGAGTTATCAGCATCCTCAACTTGCATGGATATTTAATTTACAGTATCCAAACGTACCGCAATATCATTTACCTTCATGGATAATTGCTCTGAATTCAATTGTGCTATTCGGTGCACCTTGCAAAGATATGGATACATTTTGCCAAATGGTGAACTGTTTTTAACAAAATCTCAAGCTACATATATTTTGTGCACTTTTAACAAGTGCACCAAGAAAAATAGATTGATGCATATGATTGTTAAGTGATGTGCATTGTTTATGGTCTTTATATAATTTTGTATCAATTATGTCAACCCTGAAATGTATTTTGAATATGTAATTGGAAAAAAAGACTTTAAAAAAAGGTGTTTAAATCAAATCAGTTTTGATGAACGCATAATTCGCAAATGTGGAATTGTTAAAAATTGGCAAAATGTGAATAAGAATGCACAAGAAAATCATTATTGGATTACAATACTGGGACTGTCAGTTGAATGCTATTATTGGAATTTAATAAGTTCTCTTATTTTTCCACTCAGGCTGAGCCACCGTTGTGTTCTTGCAAGATGGAATGGGATAAACCTCCGTCATCTAACTTGACCTCGTGTAACGCCCATGAGGTCATTAACAACAAGGTAAGGATGCGGCATCTATATTGGGTGGGTGCTTGACTTCTCTGTCTGTAATTAAAGGATTATAAACCCTTTGTTTCTGGATCTATCAACTACCATTGCAGGGGTGTGTTGTTGCTGTGTGTGATAGCAGGTGGTGAGGAGTGCTTGAAATAATGTGAAATATTTGTGGACCGTAAGAAGGCTTGATATTCTTGCTGTGTAGTGTAACGGTATGGTTGTGTGATACAATGGAGAACTTTGATTGGTGTAAGATTGCTTGAATGGCATTAGTGCAGCAAGAAATCTATGTAAGGATTGTAGGATTATCTTGTATCAGCTTCATTCCGTAATGGAGTATTTACACTATAGTGAAAGCTTCCATCACTATTCCTGTAAGGCATAGTATGCTTGTGCTTGGAACCCACTGTCTACGCATGTGGGTGGAGAATTATGCCAGACTCATGCTTGATCAAGCGTACAATGAGTGCATCATTATGCAGTAATATCATTATTATGTGATAAACACTTGCTATGGATGGAATACTGTAAAAGCTGAAAATTTCGCAGAGGTTTTATTTACACGTTTTTCGCTCAAAATATTTTTCCGCAAAAATTATAACACGCAAACATTTTGTTTTCAACATTCGTGCAGTGCATCCAGAAGGTCGCACGCGATAAAAAAACAATTCGCGAAATGTCTATGATATCAAAATGCGCGAAAATATATTTACGCGAAAATATTGGCTTTTACAGTAGTGGCTCTCACTTCAGTCATAACTTGTGAATACCTAGTACCTTGGCTACCAAGGCTGCATCTGAGTTGATGGCCAACCTTAAACATGCAGTTGGCCCTTCTAGTGAACACATCATAACTTGGAAATATTGTTATCATTATTTCAGCTTGGCGAATGCGGTAAATCTGTGGATGGACTTAAGGTTCTTAGGCCGTCAACAAGGGTGGGATTTAAAACACTATGCGACGAACACAGGTATTTATCGAATATAATGAACTACTATAGCATTTCTATCTGTAATTGCTTGTTACTGGTAATAGTTACATCAAATTTGGTCAATAGGAAAATTATTATTTGTAGATGTACACTTTGTAAAAGATTTTATGTTTTAATTACAATATTTGTTGTGAAATCTATAATCTGTGATCGCCGTCTGTGGTGTTTTTTTGGGGTTTTTTTTCAATTATAAATACAATATTGCTTATTCAAAATGTGGGTCACAAAAGTGAGTCCTTGTATGAATTTGAACCATTTGTCCTCCTTACGTATACTTGTAGCAATTAGGTAGAATTTGTATACGTGTAGCAATTAGGTAGAATTTGTATAGGACATGTAGCAATTAGGTAGCTTTTTTTTTTATTGATGCATTATAAATGTATCCTTCAACAACTCGAACTGCATTATGCGGATATGATGTGTTTATGCGATCGCAGATGCAGTGTGTTGTTTTGGAATGATCGCTGTTTTACATAGACTTTTGAAACTTAAAGGAACTTAATTGTTATTTTCAATTTGGTCATTTTAGTATTAAGGTTTTTGAAATTTGAAGTCTAATTAAATTATGTTCTCATTTGCATTTTCTATTTACGAAATGCCATTCAAATCCTTTGTCGTTGTTGAAAGGGATTAAATCATGGTTCAGCATAATTGTGCATCACCAATCTACAGTTTGCGTTCTACGTACGCTGTTGTAGATTGGTGATACACGTAAGGCAAAAAAAAAAAAATTGACTTGCCCTTTCCGACAGACCCGAATTTTCGGAAATCTAGGTTCGATATTTTTTTTTTTTTTCAAAGTAAAAAAAAAAATTGAAAGAAGCACATAACAAAATAAAGAAAGATGAAAACGTGTTTTTGAGTAGTATCTGCTTGTTCAAAAATATTTTAAAAATCGACAAATCAACAAACAAAAAAATCAACAAAAAAGTTCTTTAAAACAGGTTTTTGTGTAGTATCTCCCTGTTTCAATTTTTAAAATAAATCCGAATGTCCGACCCAGACTCTGGCCCTGAAACGGCAAGTTAACTTTTTGTTGTTGGCCTAAGCTGAAACATGATTTATTAAAGATAGCTAATTTGGATACTACACCACTGCAGAAAAACAGCTATATACCTAGTCAATTATATCTCTTCTTTTTATACTGAGACCACAGCAAAGACAAATCTACTCTACCTATTTGGGGACTTTCAGATAATTTTTGAAATTTCTTGATAAATTTCTTTATGATTTGAAAATTCCCTAAGTTTTCACCTTCTGGAATTTGTGTTGACAAAAAGGAAAGTGCTATGGCCGTGACACTTTGGTAATTGATTTATAAGCATATTATTGACTGAATTCTCTCCTTGGTTTTTTCAGATACAGTGTTTACTTTTTGAACAAAATAATTGTTTCAATTTTTATTGTAGGGACATTTTTTAAAAGACTGTAAGTAAGTCTAGAAACACTTAATTTTGGAAAAACCAATGTGAGAATTTTCTTAACTGAATTACCTTTTACAGTATATGACACCTTGTTTGTACAAATTAAACATGTAGTTTTTCTGTAGAAATTTGGCAATATATAGTGTTTCTAGAAAATAGTGAACAAGTATTAACATTCCCAGTAAAAATACTATCCATTATCACTCAGTTTTGGAGAGAAAAATATTTGTGTAAATACCTTGATGTTTTGGCAACAAAATAGAATAAAATTCTTCAGCATACATTGATTTTAAAGAAGAGAAAACAAATATTTACAAAACTATGTGACTTCTGAAATTTGACAACAAAATCTGTAAATCAAACATGCCCTTTGGAATATTAAAAAAGTAAATTTAAGACATCATCAAAACCCTTGCTATAGATTCAGTACACATTTTGTTGTCTCAATTGATTTGACATCACAATGACTATTTTCACTACCCTTAGTATGTCTGAAACCATTTAATTAACCTGCATTTTATCTTCTTCTTGATTTAAGATAATATATCAAAATTATAACCGATATATAAAAATACATACACTATTGTCAGATATTTATTAGAGATCCTTGTACTTCAGATAATTCTAATAAAAGGCCATGTTTAACACGATTTTAAAAATAGTAATCATGCTTCATTATGTATCAAACTTGGTCCTACAAAAAAAAATCTGAAAATATATGATGAAGTCAGTATTATTTAAGATTCAATTGATGAGGTATTATTAGATAATGCTTCAAAATATATGAGATTTGTGCATCGTGTATTTTTAATATGACAAGAACATGCTTGTTTGGTACAAAAATTGCAAATGTTGAATTATGAATGGAAAATTGTGTGATGAAGACTAGTCACTCATTGGATTGTAATAGTTAAACTGCATTTGCCATTTGAATGAACTGTGAAGGTTCTTGCGCAAAATGAATTGAATCTTATTAAACCCGATGATGTGTTAACATTCTCTGCTGGCTGTGATGTATTTATTTGTATCAAGTCTTTTTTGTTATTGACATTTTCAAGGTTTCAAATTTTCATATATTTGGTTTTATGACTCGTAAGAGAACGTACTATGTTCATAATTTTACTGTATTTTAAAATTGTATTAACAAACACATTGTTATATTGAAGAAAATAAACATATGCAATTTTGAACTTAAAGAAGGATTTCGCACAATTATACTGGCCCATGTATGTTGTGATTTTTATTAATAATTTCACACAGTCATTACTATCTAAATATATCCCACCATATTTTTAATCTTTTTGTATTATTTTTATTGTTTTATTTTGTGTGTCTATGGTATAGGCACAAGATGTCTAAGCATCAATGCTGTCCAGGCTGTGGTTGTTTCTGTTCTGCGGTAAGTAATTGGGTTGGATTCAGTATTATGTAAACCGTAGTAGGGATGGATTCATTGTTCATTGCAATATGAAAATACAATGTTGCCAAAAAATGTGTACCAAAAATCTTTATGGATGGCGGTTAGAAAATATTTGATACTTAAAGGTAAATTATGTGATCTTTTCCAGGAGACACCCTCAATCCTAGAATATTTTTTGGAAGCAGATTTTCTTGCAGATTCATATTTCTGATCATAAATCATAAATATATTCGCGAGTTACTGAGCGATACAATTCCAAATTACCTCAAAATCATAGTTTTAGAGTGAATATAGAGTGAAAAAAACTGGGGAAAATAAACTGTTATTTTCACTCTAAAACCATGATTTGGAAGAAATTAGGAATCGTATCGCCCTGTATTAACTTGGCATGTATTTACGATTTAGTATCGGAAAGAAAATCTGCTTCAATTTTTTTTTTTTTTTTTTTTGAGGATTGAGGGTGTTCCCTGGAAAAGATCGCATAATATACCTTTAACATAATTACCCATGCATTTTTGACTGAAGCAAAGACATATATGTTACGTTAAGTATCCTTGCATCATGTCCAAAATCCTAAATGTGTTTAGTTTTATTTGATCCAAAACCTGACACCCATTAACCAAAATGTGCTTAGTTTATTGGTCCAAGACTCAACTTATGTTTTGTTTATTGGTCTAAAACCCAACATGTGTTTAGTTTATCGTCAAAAGCAAAATGTATTTAGTTTATTGGTCCAAAAATCAAGATGGGTTTAGTTTATCGGTCCAAAAGCAACATATGAAGAGGTATTTTGCAAAAGGGCCTACATCCACTTTGGCTCTTAATTGAGAAAAAGTCAAAAAACTGTTTCTAAATATTCAAGTTGAGCAATTGAAAAACTGAATGGATTATGAAAGAGGTACACTACATACTAATTAAAATTGATATAAATTTTAAATGTGCTAGTTTTAATTTTTTTTTAAATCATGTTTACATTTTTTGAAAATTTGGATGTAGGCCCTTTTGCAACAAAACTCGCCTTTTGCAACAAAACAACAACTTCAATGGCTGTTTACAATGAGATGTAGGTATTTTTGAAAAAAATGACTTTATTTCCTTGAAACATATGATTGTGACCTATACATTTCAATATCAAACTTATTTATTTTCAATGATTAAAATAAATGATTTTTTGTGTGTGGTATTTTTTCTTTATGTACAAACAGATGGAGTATCCCGATATAATTCTGGATACAGGCCCTTTTGCAACAAAACAACAATTTCAATGGCTGTTTACAATGAGATGTAGGTCTTTTTGAAAAAAATGACTTTGTTCCCTTGAAACATATGATTTTTCCCTATACATTTCTATATCAAACTCATTTTTTGAAAAAATGCACCATAGCCCTTTTGCAAAATACCTCTTCATATATTTAGTCATTTGGTTCTTTCCACCTGTTTCCCCTTCCCCAAAAATGTTTGATGCTGGCACCGCCACTGATTGTACTTACATATGTTGTTCATATTACAGGGTGTCATGATGATGTGTACCGTTGAAGAAATCAACCACCACTTCCACAAGGAATGCATCAAGGAGATCGATGGCACCCTGTACTGTCCTCATTGTGGGGAAAATGCCAGTCTCGCAAAGGAGGTGACACTGCCCTCTACAGAAGAATTAGAGCAGCTGAAGTGCGTGCCCAAGAACATTATGCTGAATGGCACCCTGAGGCTTCCTAGGGTACTGTTAGCAAGGTTGACTGGCATGTCTAGTAAAGCACTAGCTGCTCACTTGGGGGAAGAAGAGGATTTGCAAACTCCAAAGTAAGTTGGGAAGAACAATTAATTGGTCCAGTACAATTTATTGTTACAGTAACACTTGCCGAGGAGGGGGCTGTTGGATAGGTTTGAAATTGTTTTATTTGTTTAGTTATAATTTTAAAATTTTCTATTTTTGACACTTCGTCGATGGCCATAACTAACTCCTATGATTTCTACCAGGGGTCCACAGTGAGAGATACACTTGTGGGACTGTGAACATGTGGCGTTGTCTCTACTGCAAATATTGAACATGTGGCATTGTCTCTACTGCAAACATTCCTGTCAAAATCCATTAAGAATTATTGCAAGATATGAAACTAAATGCTAGGCATTTTTATGTGCGAATCAATCTGGATGCTAGAGCTCAGGCAAAGCCAAAGTAATTGGGAGCCGAAGAGGCCTAACAAACGTGGTCACCTTTATGACACCACGATTCAGATATTGTCATCCTTTTCCCTTTGTCAAAATTTGACAAAATATATTTTGAGTTATCTTTGCAGAACCTTAAAATGGGTCAAAAACGTGTTTTTTATAATTTTTTCCAAAATGGTCAATTTCATTATCATGGTTGGATTCATTGAACCCTTCTCTGCAAAAAAACTGTATACTTATATAAAGATTAAATGAATATTGAAGAAGTTACGGCAGTTTTACGAAGGCTGTACCTGAGAGTCCACACCCCCCTTAAAGAAAGTGTCCAGCAAGCACAACATTGTGCATTATATGTAAGTAATATAATTATCAAGCCCAAATCGCGAAGATATAAAGAACAAAACATCATACTTATCATAAAAATGAATAAAAAACTGCCATCTCTCAACATGCCATTTTTAAAATTTGCGGTGATTGAAAGTCCCGAGATCAATGACGTCATGGTTATTGGTGCTCAAATTTACGCAAGTGCATTGTATAACTATGACTTCATTGATGCCGGGACTTTCGATTGCCGTGAATGTTAAAAATGGCATGTTGAGAGATGGCAGTGTTTCTTCGGTTTTTAAGATAATTATGATGTTTTGTTTATATATTACTACGTGATTTGGGCGCGATAATTCTTTTTCAAACATATAATGCACAATGTTTTGCTTGCCGAACACCTTTTTTAAAGCAAGTTTTTAAGTTCAGAAACAGTTTAAAAAGTGAGAGCCTAAAAAATCAATAAAAATGCCCTTTTTTGTTGAATAATAAATAGAACAAAAAAGGACGCGGCGGCCAAAAAGGAGGTGGGCGGGACGAGCAACATGTATTTTACTAGCCTTTATACATTTTTCCTTTGTATATTATCTTTGTAGAGCCCGAATGCAAGCCCCTATTGCCAGGAAAGGTGAAGCACCACTGATGCCTTTAGTTGATATACCAGACGATTTACCATCAAAATCAATTACATTAAAATCAGGAGTAACTATATCATCAGGTTTGTAGTCTCTTTATTTCACTTTTATAGTATTAGTCAACCATAAATGCCAGGACTTTTGCTGCAAGAGTGAAGAGTGCCATTATTCTGCCTAATGCAGGCATCAATTTGAATCTTGAACGTACATCCTCCCCAAGCCTTCACCTGTATTCACCTTCCTTCAGGATAAAATAGGTCCAGATTAGATCTTTCATGCAATTTTTGGGTGAAGATTCACCTCAGTGCACTAGGTTTTTTTCCATGTAGTAATATATGGGAGAAGTTGAAATTTAGGTGACGATTCGCCATAGATTCACCTTTCCAAAATATAAATTAGTTCAAGATTCACCACTTATAATCTTTGACTAACCTTGAGGAGGGGGTAGGTTCAAGGATTCACATTGACGCTTGCCTAAATGTCATCATATTTTGTTACCAACCAGCACAAAATCATATGTTTAAAAGGTATTCCTAATTATACATGTCTGTCCAGTTGAAGCACCATCTTCAGAAAAGTAATATAATTATATTTTTCTCTTGGTTGGGGCTGTTATGTCAGTTGGGGTGTTATGAACTTGGCCTAACCCAGGCTCTGCCAGGGAATTAAAGCAAATGAATTCCCATTAGAAATATGCAGGTGTGTAGTGTATGTTATGTACATCACATTTCTTCGGCATGGAAAGAAGACAACTGCATGTCATCTATCATTTCAGAGATAATTCTAGTGAAAGCTGGGGAAAAATGTCATTAATGACATGCTGTCAGTAAGTAGTCTTTCCCTCTGAGTCAATGGAAGGGTACATGTAGGACCAAGGACAAATAGGCCTGCCGTGACCAACATTCAGGTTGTGGGGCATCATGCAGACCTTGAGACTTACCTCCTACCTTTCCTTAATTGCTTAATTGTTTATTCTATTTCAGCTACATTGCCACCTGGTACAAGTAGAGATGCACTGGAAACAGCGCTGCAATTCTTAGATACAGAAAGGTATGTAGCTTTAGATATTCAATTCTCATGAGTTGAATTATCTAAATTTCAATCAAAACCCTGAATGCTTCGTATGGTAGGCCAAAAAAAGGTTTCAGCTTCATTGAGCCAAAAAAGTCTTAAAATTGCACATTGTGTATTTAAAGCTTTTGATATACACTACAGGACATGGTGAATAAATAAATGCACAGATTGAAATGACCCTTTGACCTTGATGTGTGCATTGAAGCATGAAATTGTTGTCGTTTTATAAAGCATTTCTAATCTAGTTTATCTTGTGAAGAAATGAAAATAATCAGTTGACACGAACAAATAAGCTAAATGTGACAAGTTTTGAAAGCTGACACATTTTTTCACCATTCCAAGGGGATTTACAGTTAAGACATGTGGCATGATGAAAAGGAGTGAGTGTTCACTACGTGGATGTATCTGTAATTTATTCTGATACAGGAATAGTAAACAAGGCAAAATGTTGGTTGTAAAAAAGATTATCCATGTTTTGAGACTAGCGACCAATTTGATGGTGTTTCTATAGTGTGTTTCAGATTTTCAAAAAGGAAAAGCACTGTTATGAATGATATGGATTTGATTTTAAAGTCATACCCTGAATTTCAATGTCTTGCACTAACATCAATTGTAGAATAAGTCGGGTGCCATCACATTATTAGCATCTTTTGGCTAGGCTAGATGGATGACCTCAATGTGATTTGTTTATATACATTTTCTTTTTCATCCACAGTCCCAAAAGGTTACGTTTCTTCCCTAAAAATCTATACCTGTCAACATCACAAGGCGATTTGGATAAAGTGTTACAGATGTTAGGTAAGTGACAATGGTATAGTTTGGTTTTCAATGTCTTCATACCATCAATTGCATAGCTGTTGATTTTGAGATAGGCTCCCTTTATTTCTCTAAACTGGGAGAATACTTAGCACAAATAGAACTTTTTACTCGTAATATAAAAAATGGGTGTTGCTCTATTTTGTTGGTAACATTAAAATGGGTGTTCCACTACTTACAAAACCCTCTACTCGTATATGTCCAAGCACAACTTCTCTCAAAAGCTTTGAATACAGCCTGCAGTGAAGTATATTGATACATGTATGGCTTCAATTTAACTATTAGTTGATGCAATAAATTGATTTTGCTTTTCTTTTTACAAAGGTGATGGGTTCGACCCTAATTACAGGTTTCCAGCACACAACCATGAGACAGCTCTCCACGTAGCAGCGGCTAAAGGACATCTAGAAATCATGTCTATGTTACTTCAAGCGGATGCAAATATAGATCCCACAGATGAAGACCATAGGACACCACTGGTAAGCTCAGGCATACTGTAAAACAACTTAATTTTGCGAACAAGTTAATTTCGTGAATTTCGCGAGAGGCTCCAATTCGTGAAATTATATTGCCGCAAATTGATGTGTGTGAAGATGACAGCAGTGGTAGAATTTTTAATTTTGCGAAATTAAGTTACCGCGAAACTAGTGATGATTAGCAATTCCTGAAAAAAAGTTGCCGCGCAATTAAGTTGTTTTACAGTAACATCTTGTGGATCTGATAGTAAATGTTTTAAATCTGAAATTGAAGATTTTTGCCTACAACTGATTTATCAGCTAGATTTTTCCCAGTTTTGTGTAATTGTCCTCTATTTGCGTATTAAAGATTGTGTTATTCAATGAAACTGATAGATTTCTCAAATAGACCATTTCAAATTGAGATCGGAAATCTTCGGAAAAATAGGTCACGTGGAGTAGGTGCGTTGCGCGTTCTTCGCAACAGTTGATCGCATTCACAGCATTGTCCTAGTTGGCTGTCCGCCTAGTGATTTACATACACGCGAGCACACATGAGAAGTAAAATGTGGAACGAGACTATTTTGTTTTTTTATCAACAAAGGCGTTGATCGGCAAATTCCAAATGTATCGAGCAGACGGTAAAAAGTGAAAATATTACCCCAAATCTCTTTCATCTCACCGTTTGTTGTTACTGAAATGCCGCAACATCAACTTTGTGAGGGATACAATCTATCACCAACACCAGCGCAATCTATCACACGGGCAGACGGGTGAAAAACAGAAAAACACGTTTGTTTTTCTCCGGCACATGGCCATGACCTGTCAGGAGCTGACAGGTCATGTAACCGAGCGTCAAATTACTCGGCTAATCGGAAGCATTCGGGTGGTCGTATATTTTCGGATTTGAAATGGTCTATAGCAACTACTATATGAAATTCTATGAAATTTATGATAAGTGCAAACAATTCTGAAATTAAATTTTGAAGGGTAGGTAACAGTTTCTCTTTTTACTTTTACAGCACGTGGCTACTGAGAATAATCAAGTACTGTGTATGAAATATCTCATCAAACACGGTGCTAATCCTCAGCATCGGGTAAGTAACAAATGGAATACAGCCAAAGCATATCTGTTCATTATCTAGATTCTGTAGAACTTAAATCTGCACCATAAATTTTGAGTGAGCCCACGCTATTTCCCAAGATATTGTGGTAAATAGCAATTGGTAAATCCTGTAATAATACTTAAGGGTGCATTTTGGCCATTGGTTTGGTAAGGTTTGGATTTACCTTGTTTTTCATTTGCACCATGAAGAAACCGTGATACCAAGAAGCACCATTTAGTAGTCTACCATGAAATATATGTGTATACGACTACACGATGACAAAGGACACATGGTAGTAACTTACTATACTGGGTCTGGAGATGGTCAATTAGAACTCATTGCTGATTGACTAGAATTCACAACAGCCCTGCCATTGCAGCACATTAATGTCTGCATTCAAATTTACTCTCACTCAGCCTTCATGTGATTCACTCAGTGCCAACATTTTGCAAACCTATTTACAGAGACTTTTATTAAACATTGTCACTGTAACACCATCTTATTTTGTGTTCCAAAGTTGAATATTTACGTAAGTAATGATTCTATTGATGTTTCAGGACGACGATGGCATGTCTATTCTACACGCTGCTGCTAAGATAGGAAGTATAGAGGCCATACAATTCATTCTATCACTCAGGAAAGTCAGTATTAATGTACAGGTAAGTACTGCATAGGAAGTATAGAGGCCATACAATTCATTCTATCACTCAGGAAAGTCAGTATAAATGTACAGGTAAGTACTGCATAGGAAGTATAGAGGCCATACAATTCATTCTATCACTCAGGAAAGTCAGTATTAATGTACAGGTAAGTACTGCATAGGAAGTATAGAGGCCATATAATTCATTCTATCACTCAGGAAAGTCAGTATTAATGTACAGGTAAGAACTGCATAGGAAGTATAGAGGCCATACAATTCATTCTATCACTCAGGAAAGTCAGTATTAATGTACAGGTAAATACTGCATAGGAAGTATAGAGGCCATACAATTCATTCTATCACTCAGGAACGTCAGTATTAATGTACTGGTAAGTACTGCATAGGAAGTATAGAGGCCATATAATTCATTCTATCACTCAGGAAAGTCAGTATTAATGTACAGGTAAGTACTGCATAGGAAGTATAGAGGCCATACAATTCATTCTATCACTCAGGAAAGTCAGTATTAATGTACAGGTAAGTACTGCATAGGAAGTATAGAGGCCATATAATTCATTCTATCACTCAGGAAAGTCAGTATTAATGTACAGGTAAGTACTGCATAGGAAGTATAGAGGCCATATAATTCATTCTATCACTCAGGAAAGTCAGTATTAATGTACAGGTAAGTACTGCATAGGAAGTATAGAGGCCATATAATTCATTCTATCACTCAGGAAAGTCAGTATTAATGTACAGGTAAGTACTGCATAGGAAGTATAGAGGCCATACAATTCATTCTATCACTCAGGAAAGTCAGTATTAATGTACAGGTAAGTACTGCATAGGAAGTATAGAGGCCATACAATTCATTCTATCACTCAGGAAAGTCAGTATTAATGTACAGGTAAGTACTGCATAGGAAGTATAGAGGCCATATAATTCATTCTATCACTCAGGAAAGTCAGTATTAATGTACAGGTAAGTACTGCATAGGAAGTATAGAGGCCATACAATTCATTCTATCACTCAGGAAAGTCAGTATTAATGTACAGGTAAGTACTGCATAGGAAGTATAGAGGCCATACAATTCATTCTATCACTCAGGAAAGTCAGTATTAATGTACAGGTAAGTACTGCATAGGAAGTATAGAGGCTATACAATTCATTCTATCACTCAGGAAAGTCAGTATTAATGTACAGGTAAGTACTGCATAGGAAGTATAGAGGCCATACAATTCATTCTATCACTCAGGAAAGTCAGTATTAATGTACAGGTAAGTACTGCATAGGAAGTATAGAGGCCATACAATTCATTCTATCACTCAGGAACGTCAGTATTAATGTACAGGTAAGTACTGCATAGGAAGTATAGAGGCCATATAATTCATTCTATCACTCAGGAAAGTCAGTATTAATGTACAGGTAAGTACTGCATAGGAAGTATAGAGGCCATATAATTCATTCTATCACTCAGGAAAGTCAGTATTAATGTACAGGTAAGTACTGCATAAAAATAATGACATATTTTTTGAAACAGGTTAAGTCAAGCTTGTCATGAAAATGGTTTATTGATATTAGTCAGTGATTAATTTCATCGGTTTTGGTAGTAATTATGAATTGAAGTTTATTTGACAAAATCAGACAAATATATGTGATGCGATCAAGGAAAATTAGTCGAAAATATCGCATATTTTAGTTTTCTACTTGATTGTATTCGCCATTTGCAATGCAACACTTTGCAGAAACACCCCATTAAGAAATGACAATGAATTCTATCCTGTGTTTGGTTATATCTCAAAATCAATATTGCAACTTCTGACTCATTCTGCTTGATATGCTGGTATTGTAGACATTTTACTTGCGGATCAATGGATCAAAATTGGCAGGCAGATGATCCAACCGTTCAGATGGAAACTTGACCAGAAATCACTTCTTTTTGTTTCCTAAATGTCTTTAAATGTGGAACATAGACATGACTTAGATTGACAAATCCAAACACCTCGTCCTGGTTTGTTGTTATTGGCACCCTGTTTTCTAATCCAGATAGATTCTCATAAAGAAAAAAATTAAAATAGAGTAAGCCTCCCCCCCCCCCCCTAAAATTAGATCACATTTGTTTGCATAACTCCATTGACAGTTGTACGTTTTGAGAAATTGAAACGTTTATGAAAAGGGAAAACGATTGGCTACCATAGAAAGTTTTCCGTTTGCAATATCATGTTCACTTTTTTGAAAACGTTCACATTTCCCCAAAATGATGTTTTCAGAAAAAGTGGCACTTTTCAAAATCATGCAACAAAGTCACAAAAATCAAACAAATCTCCAGTGCTTTTTATAATTCATTTCGAAAATGTTTCAATCTCCCAAAACGGCTTATTGTGTATGGAGTTATGCAAACAAACTCGTATAGGATCTTGAAAAGTGCCGTTTTTTCTGAAAACATAATTTTTAGGAAATGTGACTATTTTGGGAAAAGTAATAATATATTGAAATGGGGAAACTTTCTATGGGTAGCCAAGTGTTTTACCTTTCATAAGTGTTTAAATCGCTCAAAACGTTCAATTTTGTATAAAGTTATGCAAACAAACGTGATCAGATTTTAGACTTACTTTTTTGAACTCTTTGTCATCTATCATCCCTCCAGTCCTTCAATACCTTTCTCCAAAATGTACGCATTTTGTATTGCATGAATAGCCAGGCCACCTGATTCTTCCTCAACAAAGTTACTTTAACAAAATTACTTGTATCTGATTAATGGATGTCCATAGTGTAGGTATATACAGTCACTGATGGAATTTGATTTTTTGTTTTCTCCTTTGTAGGACGATGGTGGTTGGACCCCTATCATCTGGGCAGCGGAATCTAAGAACATTCCAGTGGTAACCTACCTGATTGAAAGAGGGGCGGACCCAAATATCAGAGACAAGGTGAGGGTTTGGTATAGATAGTTGAACTCGTAATGGACAGGACAAACAACCAGCATTTCCCATCTCTCTATTTACTGTGCAGCTTTTTAATGTAAGCTTCTTCATGTAAGCATCTTAATGAAAAATATATGTTGATTGCCATGCAAGTGTACCTTAAAAATATAACACATTACATGGAAAGGTATATCTTGTCAACCATTATTCTTTGTGTTGCCACTGCAAATATCAAGGAAAGGTACCCTACCTTAAGGCCCCCCACCCAAATATTATTGAGTTGCCCTCAGCGACCGACCCTAAAATCTCAAAAATTAAGGTCGCAATTTCTTTTTTCATTTCCCTCTGATGACCTTCTCAACAGCAAAAATGTCCCTAGGGCACTGTAAATAAACATTGGCCTGCTCATACTGAACGAACTATAATACATGATCCCTAGGCAGGGTGTATTTTAACCGGTATCGCATCGCAGTTTGCGCCACAATCAAGCACAACTGCGACGCACATTTGTACATGCATAGCAAACTTGCTACACAACATTTTTGACTCGGGACACGTATCATTTCCTTCCGAAGTTCCGATTGATTTAATCACGTAGTATTCCGTATTTGGATACGTTTAAATTGATAAACTCCACTTCATTCGTCGAGTTTACTCGCCAGTCGCCACATGACACGTTCCAGACTGAATGTTTACAAATTACATCATACATTTACACACGGGAATTCCCATAATATTACATGTACAACTCAGATGAACATGTACGCAATTAATTATGCAGTAAACTTCGACCTGACTTTCGACCCGGGCCTGACCATTTTCCAATATAGGGGTGAGAGAGAGGGGCGAGTAATCGTATAGTAAATAATGAATGGTTTTAATTATTGTTTGGATCTGAACGGGTCAGCGGACAGCTAATTAGTGAAATTATCTGAAATATATATTGTAAATATTTTATTTCATCAGTCTTCTTCCTATTCTAGAAAACAAATTACTCGGAAATCGCAAATGTTTAAAATTGTACCAAAGCTCACCCCCCCCCCCCTTTTTTTCTAAATCGATTTAATAATAATTAAAAGTTTCTGGCAGTACCGCGGCACACTTGAAGATTTGACAGCCTATTTGACAGCTCTCAGGGATCTGAATCATCTGATCTGATCATCTGAATACGAAAATGGCCAACGTCGGCACAAAATTATCAACAGCGTTGCGATGGGTACAGAAAATAGATCCTGCCGAAGAGTGGCTAAACAATTTCTTTATTATTTTAACAATTACATAAGCAAGCAAGCAAGTGAGTACTCATTAATGACATTTGCATTTTCATAAAACATCTGCTGTATTTATGCTGATTGCTGAAACATTTCACAGCTTACATTAACATTACATAATTATTTGAAAAACCTAACATTTTACTTGAAAATTGGAACTATTTTAATCAATCCTGCACCTTACCTTACATAAACGTATGTAAAATAGGTGTACTAACTGAAAACAGATTTAACGGATCAACAGCAAATTGGAATTTAAAAAAGTAAAACAAAACTGCTATGCAAAATTTGTAAATTGCTATACAAAAAAATAATTGAATAGCAGTTTTGCTACACACAAAAAAATCCTTAACATACACCCTGTCCCTAGGGCACTGCAAATAAACCTTGGCCTGCTCATACTGAACAAACTATAATACATGATACTTTGCATCACAATCAGGAAGGCAACTCAGCTCTTCATTGGGCCTCATTCGTCGGAGCAGACAGTTTAACAACACTATTCCTAAGCAGAGGGTGTGATGTTCACGTTGTCAATGTACATGGAGACTCACCGTTGTAAGTATACAGTTGCTGTGTGGCACCGGTCTGTACATTTCTTGGACCAATTTGCTGTGAATTGTTGAGTTATGTCCAAAGCTACGATGATGGGCAATTTTTAAGAAATTACCAATACAATTAATAATGCTTGTTAGCTTGTAAACAAGTGAATTCTGCTAAATGTTTGGGGTCAATTTTGTGGTTTGAATGGACAGTAGGTTGATGTGGTGATTTGTTGTTGTAGTGGGTTTTGTCCGGATAACTTCTACTAAAATAACTGATTTGTACATTTTCTATTCTGCACAAATGTGTTATCATCATGTAATAGTGAGGTGAGGCAATGGGATGTGACTGTTCCCATAATGCATCACTGCATGTTTAGCATGTGGTGAATCTATATTTAAGAATGAGAATGTGGCTGTATTGCTTGTAAAGTATTTTCTGGAGCCAAAGTTGACAACTAATCAGTGTGGGCATAAAGTGCCTTCAAGTTTTATTTTCGAAGAATTGTTGATTATTAATGAATCTCATAGATTTTGTAGAAATATTACTCTATAATTTCATGAAATTAAAATAAATAGGGTTGTTTGGGACCATTAGTATGTAAATTGCTAAAGATGGTCAAGCAGTCTGGTGTTAAAATTGATATGGTGTAGAAAAAACATCACCAATTAATTTGAATGAAAAGCCATGCTAATAAACATATCCTCCTCTCCAATCTATTCCTCTCCAAGTTCACCACATGTGACACATTCTTTTTTCATTCAAAATTAAACGATTCAGTACAGGATTTGTCAACATGTATGTTTAAATTTGAACTCTGATGAAATTAGCCAAAAAGGCCACAAAGGCTCAGCCTTGCTTCAGCTAATAAAGTTACCAAAATACCGAGCCCAATACTGGTTTATTAATTTTGAATTGAATAGTACTTGCATTATCTCCCAAGTATCCCATATGACTAGGCTTCACTCATATTGTCTCTTAATTGCAGGCACATTGCTGTAAGGGAAAGTTTTTATGCAGTGGTAAAGTAAGTATGCACTAATGCAATCATTTTAACTGACTTAAATCATGCATAAAAAAACCCTGAAATAATTTAGAATATCTTACAATCTGCGAAGGAAGCAATCAATCCTATAGTAAAATTAAGTTCGTTTAATCTGTGTTTCCGTTGTTCTTTTTCATGGGCTAAAGATTGCACTCTTGATTTTTGCATGCCACCCCTATTGCACTGCGTGGATAGTTAGCTATGAAAAATACCATCGCACTTTTTGAAAACCCTGTTTTTAGTAGATGTTTGTCCAGTTCTATTATTAATAACCTCTAGTTTCTTGACTTGCATGTTTATCTAGAGAATATGATTCTATTCTATAAACACTACAATGTATTTTTACTTTAACTGACTGTATAGCCCTGTGAACAAGGGCTTAGGCAGACAACCGTCTACTCTAGGGAGTGTTTTACACACCCACATTTCTAAATACACAGTTTTTACACACTCAGTTTTTCTCCTCATGGCCTATACTTTGTACACAAATGCTTAGATTTACACACCCAGTTTTTGAATTTACACACCCACACCTTCAAATCCTGCCTAAGACCTTGCCTGTGAATATATTTGAAAATGAGACCAGTTACCACATAATGAGCGTTAAGTCGCCAGTATGCATTAGGATATATGGTCCAATAAACATGCCAAAAATTAATAGAAAACAAAGGAATTTTGCAACTTCTATTTGAATGTTGACGGGGAAAACATTGAGCAATTATGACATGTTGCATCTCATTTAAAGCTTGTTTTCTGAGCATTTTGAATCTGGACAAACATGAAAATAAAATGTTCTGACTTAACTCTAATTTTGTGATGACATGTCTCACATGTATTTGTGCAATTATGAAACTCCCCCCCCCCCCCACCTGATTGTGTTATGTTGGTTATGATTCATGTTGCTAAAATGAAAAGAAAGTTTAGAATCCTTCAAGTGTCAATCTATTGGTTGGTTGTTCAGATATTTAATTAATCCCTGGGTCATCTAACCCTCTTCCATGGTGGATTTCTGACCCAATTGCATCTATTGAAGACATGTTTGCACTCTGTGTTTGCTCTCTGTAGGTGTGGATAGGGACCAGTCTTGACAACATTTGTTATTTATGAAATCCACAATATGATTTTATCCAGAATTGATAATTTGATATCAGGGTAAATTAAATCTTAAACCTTCTGAATAACTCAAGATTGATTTGGCAAAGATCATAGCATCACTTATGAAATATTATGAACACTCTCCGATAGTATATATAATATAATAATATCAATTTCGATCCTCATAATTTCTCCTTTCCCACTTTAGCATGCTGCTAATGCGTGGCTCAGACATCTCCATACGTAACAAGGAGGGAGAGACACCAATGGATTGCACAGCGGCCAAATCTGATATCCACCTGGCGATGCAAGTCAACAAGAGAATGAAATATGCTGTGTCAAAGAGATCTATGAAGACAGAGAAAATTATATCAAGGTTGGTGTTAGAATTAGGCTTTAGGCCAAAAAACAACAACTTTGTCTCAGCGCCTTTTGGCTAAAAAGCTATAAAAAAATAATGATATAGTCAATAGTTGTGCTTGCTTCTTTTTAACAAAAGTAATCAGATATGATAAAATACACATTGTATGCCTGTGTTCTCTTTATCTCTTAGCTTCACAAACTTAGTTGAATGTGTGTTCTCAGTCACTAGGTTGCCCAGTATCTATCACCAAAACTGACTAGTTTTTGTGTTTTTTTAAACGTGCAAAATCCCATTTTAAAAGCAATGCGCGCGGGCTGCTGAGACAAAGTATTACATTTTTTGGCCTTACCATTTGTTTTTTATTGTACCCCTATCCTTGTATTGCATGCTGGCCAAATTGGGATATTTACCCCTGTAATGTACAGTAGGCTATCAAAAGAATAGCATACTGTAAAACCACTTAGTTTCGTGATTTCGTGAGGGATGTGGATTCGCGAAATTAAACACCTGCAAAACCAACAATTGTGCATTGAAACTAACAGTAAAATGTCCAGGTTCGCAAAATGAATTGCCTGCTAAAATAGCAGTCATTTTGAATTCGCAAAATAATGTATCTGCGAAATTTTAGTGTTTTACAGTATCCTGTGTCGTTACAGAAGAATAAAATATAATGTTTAAAGAAGAAGAAAAAATAAAAGATAAAAAAAGAAAATCATAATCTGAGGAATAAGATTTTTAAGTTGATCACATGTTTTGGATCCTCAAAGTCTTCAATTTTATTTTTTCAGCTCATATTTGTTGAAGGATGGGTCTTTTGTTAAATTTTACTCTGTTTTGGGTAAATGCAGTCGTGGTAAATTAAGTTGTCATAAATATTAACAAGAAAGGAAATCACACAGAGCCTGTGTTCTGATTATTGCAGTAGAGCTGTAGATTGCTCTGTTGTGGTTTTCAAGGAGAGTGGATTGATTGGAAGCAGCAACCAATCATCATTAGGAACAATAAATAAACCCAATGAAGAGAGGTAGAGAAGGAACCTCTCCTTTTGAAAGACTATAGGCTTGGTCATGTGCTTACTGTATTCCTCATTTCTTTTCTTTTTTGCATAGGGATATCTCAAGAGGCATGGAGGTTCACCCGATCCCCGTAGTGAATGCTGTTGATGAGGAAAGCACTCCTGATGATTTCTTGTACGTGTCGGAGAGTTGTGAAACATCAAGACTCAACATTGATCGCAATATTAAGCACATGCAGGTATGACAGTCTGACCTAATATCAACATTGATCGCAATTTTAAGCATATGCAGGTATGACAGTATGACCTAATATCAACATTGATCGCAAGATTAAGCATATGCAGGTATGACAGTCTGACCTAATATCAACATTGATCGCAATATTAAGCATATACAGGTATGACAGTCTGACTAACATATGCCCAGTGCCAGGGATAGCACTGGATCAAAATGTGAGAGGTCCCATGAAATATGGGTATTTGAAAATTTTACTTTTTTACGGACAGTTTTAATGAATTTATATTGTGAGCAAAGGATAGATATGTAATTTACAGCATTTCATAAGGTTTCCATTTCCATACATCGTCAAATTTATGGGGTCCCTTCAATTTTGATCGGGACCCGATTTGAAACCTGACGCGTCACTACAAGAAAGTGAGAGGTCCAGGACGCGTCACAGAATCCGCCCCTGCCCAGCGCAACAGGATTGTGCTGAGGTCTTTCTATTTATATCTTGTGTTGGGTTTTGGTATATTATTTGTGTAGACCAAGAGCCGCAAAGCTTCCATCATCTGTTGTGTAATGTCCGCGGCAAATCATGTTCCAGTCCTGGTCCAGAAAATCTACTGATTGTAATTGACATTAATATGAGATCAGCATTTACTTCTAAACAACTCTATCCAATGCATGCCTCCATAAAGTACTACTGGTTGGTTGTGGTTTGGGGCTCGGGTTACCATACAGTAAGGCAGTGTCACCTCGTCGACAAATGTTGGTACCCATTTTCTCCTGGCTTTTGGCTACAGTTTAATTGAAAAACCAAAATCTAGTTAGCCAGGTTTGTTAACAGCAGGTGCCATTGTTATTTTTGAAGTTTGAATTATACATTTTCATTTTGTTTCCTCTTTTCTAGGGTTGTTTGTGTACCGATGATTGTGCCTTGGAAACATGTACCTGTGCCCGAAGCAGCGTACAATGCTGGTATAGTTCGGTAAGTTACTCTTTTCCATAATACTGGTAGATTTTCTGTTATATGTTTTACAGTGTAGTCCGTCTTTATAAATGGCCCTGTCCTTTCATTTCAAAAATGCATTTGAAGAAACCTGAAATGATTTCCAAATGATATGAAGGCCTCTTTGGAGTGGCAGTGCACAATAGACCCTTGAGTAGCCAGACTACCTAAATCAATGTTGATCATAGTTTTATATAAAAAACGGTATCGATCATGGTGAGATTAAGTTTTACTCACAGTCTTTGGTTACACACTTCTTGTAATCAGTTATGTAGAAACTCTACGATCATCAGTCTCATAAAAGAAACTTCGAGTGGCAATTACTAGATCGATTATGGTTTTGAAGTTCAATTCCGAACATTTTTATGGTTTTGAAATGTTGACCAGTGTGAAAATCTATTTTGAAAACCAAATGCACCTTTTGCCCACTCTTTAATACATTTTGGTTTTAAAGTGTTTGTTTTTTTAAATACATTTTTGGAATGAAATGATGGGACTCTACTGCTCTTAATCATCAGCCTTTTCAAGAAAACCTAGCTTACTTCAATTCTTGGACAATTGACTTTTTTCTCCCAGGGATAATACTTCCCCTACCCCCACCCCTGATCCTCTCCCCAACCCTACACCACCCAAAAAACACAATTTTCCCCCAGCTTCCCATCCAATTGACATGAAATTATCCAAATAATACCAGCCTTATCATCAATAATTAAACAACAATAATATTCCACAGCACATGCCCCAGTGTATTATATTAGTTTTTCAGTGGAAAAAATCAACCTGTTTATTCAGTGTTTTTGGTCAAACAACCCCTACTTGTTTGATTACTTTGAATAATGCGTAAGAGAAACTCATAGAAAAAATATAAACAGTGCACGCTACATGTAGCTAGAAAAATATTTGCTCATTCTAAATTCTGGTTAAGTTACGTGTTTGTGATCAAACATTTGATTTGTATTGTGTAGGTGTGGGGTGAGTTTGTTTATCTGTTTGTTTAAACGGCCGGTTCAGATTTGAAAAACACTTGGGTCTTGTTGTGGGATGAAACTCAAATTTATATTCAAAATACAAACAAAAGCCGGGGTGTAAAAGCTTACAGTAGACAGAGTATGTTGATTTGATGAATATAACAAATAGAAGATATATCAATGGGAAAGAATAATAATCTCAAAATCATAGTCAGTATTGATTGACACTGAATCATGTCTCATCTATTCACCGATGAATTCATCCAACCCTTCTCCAAGGCCATTTGAATTGATCCACTCATCCACCGTGGGAATAAAACTTACTGTGGAGGATTATCTTATATCCATTCTTTAATTCACAGAATTCTGTCCTGTTTCTATAGTTGATAGATGTAAAACCTTGATTTTATCAAAGCGTTTGTGTCCTTATAGTAGGATGTATTCATAGATGTATTTAACATGGTGTGGAGCAGTTGGTTTTGCAAGAATAAGATATTTTCCATCAATGAATCCATCAATGTTTCATTGAATTAGTGAAGCTGAAAGACTATTTCGTCTTGCTTGAGCTTGTTCAGAAAGAGACTATGAAATCACTATTTCTGTGTGTCTGTGGTGTATGTTGTCAATTTGGTTAAAGTTTTGTATAATGGCTGTCGTTTCATAGAAGATAATAATTTTCATTAGAGAAACGATCCACTTTCTACACATGGTAACTTTGAATCCGACCAAACTGTGTAATAATGATTTGTGAGGGGATATAGGGTACAGTCAAATGTCACACATAAAGGTTAAAAATTGCTCCAATTGGCCTTAAACTTGATGACAACAAACCTCGTGACCTGGGGAACATTTTGCAGTATTTTGGTCAAAGCTCTTCCAAAGATAAAATTGTCATATTTGCCTTAAATTCTGTGACAAACTTCATCACCCGGGAACATTTTGCAGGAGTCAGGTCAAAGGTCATACAGGGGTAACAATTTGTAAATGCTCCCATTGGCCTCAAACCAGGGTTGTAGCTACGGTGAACGGCACAGGGCAGGCCCACCCTGGACTAGTAATGTGCGCCCGGCACTCACAGTCAATGAAAGTCCGGCACTAATTCACCACAAAATTGTAGTAAATAAACTTTAAAATATAATTTTAACTGATGTTGAAGAAACTTGGAAGTAAAAACTTGAGTATTTTTATGGTATTGTCCTTGTAATGTTCACATAATACATCAATATTTGTTCAATAAATTCAGTAAGCTTAAAAATGTCCAGCACTAAAATTGCTCTAGCTACAAACAACCCTGCCTCTAACTCAGTGGCAACATTTGGCGTCCTTTTGGAATCAGTTTGGTGTGAGGGTAGCAATAAAAAGTAATGAACTAGTGCATACAAATTTCTTTGTATTTTGGTAATTTTTGATGGTTCATGTTTGAACTTACATATTGATGTATTCTAGCCTAACCTTAGACATTATCAGACCATCAACTGAGCGAACTTGCACTTTACATGCACGCTATACCACGCCAAATCGCACCTCCGCCTAATTAATGCGCGTTTTTGGACACTTCACACATGATGCGATTTCACATTCTTTCAGTTGCTGTTTGGGTTCAGTCGCAGGCAATCATCTAAAGAGTGCAGCATGAATTAAATCCATGCTGTACAAAACTATTTAGTAATGAAACGCCTTGACTCAACATTTTGTATTATACTCACTCTAGTCTAAACACCATTGAGAACTCTTTGTCAAGAGTTTTGCCAAATCTGAAACATAAACTGTACGTGTATGCTGTAAATAAAATAAACAAATAAACATGTGTTGTTGTGTAAGATGTCACAGAACGGAGATTATTTGACCGATAAAAGATTTTCTTACAGTGGCTAGTGTGGCACATGTGACTACAGTTAGGCCAACAACCAAAAATAGTTGTGTTGCCCTCCGACTTTTCTTAGATTTAAATTTGTCCTTCAAGTGTCTAAATGTTACTATTTCTTGCTTGAAATGAATACGTTGGTTTTACTAAATGTTTTTAGACTATTATCATACTATAAACATTAGTTAAATTGACATATGGGCCTATACCAATTTTGTCTTGACATATAAACCATATATTTTTCAGCCAAAAAAAAAAAAAAAATCCGAACGACCCAATTTAAAAAATTTAGCACTTGAGGGCAACACAACTCTCTTTTTGGCCGTAGTTGACAACAAGAAAATCATATTTTGAATACAATGAGATAGATACAAGCACAGATCAGGATTTTCATGAAAGTTGCGCAATGACATTATTTGTTTGGAATTCCAAGAATCACTGGGGATGATTAATTAACCCAAAACGGAATAAGACTATTTTGTAGCGTAAACATGTCTGTTCCCAGGATATTACAAAAGGCATCAATACTCATCAGGTTAAACTTAAAAAGGCCTGCAAGTGAGATAGAAAGTGTAGTTTATGTACATGTATGTAAGATGTTCATTTGGCACAAATATTTGAAAAAATAACCAGCAATGCAGAGTTGGAGTTGTTATTTCATGCAGTTTGGTGTTGATATTTTTTTGAGTGCAGGTAGTTGGTAAGAGTAGATATGCTTATGGGGTGCAAAAAGAGTTGGGAGCAAGTCTTGGGAAATCAAATCCCACCGGACACATTTGGAATCCCCTGAATAAAAATCACATCTCCCAAATCCTGATACCTCAAAATAACCCATATTGACATAATAGCAGTAAGCTTCTTGAAAAATGCTTAACTTTACCACTATTATCACCTGTGCTTTATATGCAAATGGTTTTATTTTGCCAAATGCATGCATTTTAATACTCGTATGCTACATACAATTTTTCATCACCGATTTTCACTTTAGTGTTTACAGTGTCGCCATTTTAAAACACCCATGACACAAATTTGACAAAAGATGGCGCCTCAACAATCAGCCCAGTGTATGTTTGGAGAAAATTGGGATCCTGGGGGCATTATTTTTCTGAAAATAACAACCGTAGCTGCAAATATTTGAAACAAAACACAAACAGTTGGATTTGGATTTTAAGCTTGAGGGTGATTTTTTCAAGGGCAGGAAATTGCAGATTGGAAAAACAAAAACGATGCAAAATATTTGGATTTGTTTGTGTGCAGGAGGTTGCTGATTGGAAAGACGTACTTGAAAGAAAAGTTTAATATTAATAAGATAAATATTAATGGGGCGCCAATATTTCAAACGACATAAGATTGTGTTTCAAGCTTGATGCCAATTTTCTCCAAACGCAGGAAAGGTGCTGATTGGAAAGAACAATCTAAAAGTAACTTATTTGAGATAAATATTTATGGGGCGCAAATATTACAAACAACACATTGTATTGGATTTGTATTTCAAGCTTGATGGCAATTTGTTACCAAGTTGCTGATAGGAAAGGCGTACCTGAAATAAAGTTTATCAACTAAATACTTATGGGGGTGCAAATATTTCGAACAATACACGAGTGTTGGATTTGTGTTTCAAGCTCGATGGTGATTTTTTTTGTACAGTCTAATTATCTTCATCTGGTCAGTAACGTAACCTTATAGGCAGGCGCAGCATATACACCAGCACTTGAGGAGGGCACACACGTTTATTCACTACAATCAATGTCTCGTGGTAGTGAAATAGACTATAACTGAAGGAAATTGTTGATTGGAAAGATCTACCTGAAAGTAAATTATTTCATATAAATATTTATGGGAAGCAAATATTTGAAACAGCAAAGAAATGTGTTATGTGTATATTTGTATTTTAAGCTGTGTGGCAACTTTCTGAGTGGAAGTGGATGGATGCTGGTCGCCAACAGGGATAGCACTGGATCAAAAATGTGAGAGGTCCCATGACATTTTTCGGAACCCCGTAGGACTTCAAAAAACAAATTTAAGGGGTCCCTCAAGAAAATGAGAGGTCCCGAGGTATGGGTATTTGAAAATGGACGAAACTGATTTAGGAAAATTAGAGGCCACACTATGAGTGGATGACTTATGGTTTGGTTAGTTAGGGGTCGACGGGTATGATCGATGATGAGGACAGTTTTATTGAATTTATATTGTGAGCGAAGGATGGATATGTAATTTACAGAATTTCTTAAGGTTTCCATTTCCATACATCGTCAAATGTGAGGGGTCCCTTCAATTTTGATCGGGACCCGCAAGGCTTTCCAATTTGAAATCTGACGCGTCACTATTCGAAAGTGAGAGGTCTAGGACGCGCAGACGCGTCATAATGCCACCCTTGGTCGCCAAGGACATCAGTTGAATGAACTTTTTCTTAAACATATTTAATGCTTCAATGTACGAAGATACAGCAAACATCCCTCGATGAAGACGAGATCACATAATTTCTATTTTATTGTGCATTTTATGGCCACAACTATGTCAAAGCTTTGAAAAATATCTTTTTGTTGTAAAGGACAATTTCTTAAGCATTTTAATTTTTTTTTCAGATTTTGTTACACTATTATAAGCACTTACAATTTATATGTAACAGAAATGGAAAGTAATAAGCTGATGAAGAACATCAGATTGCAACCTTTTTGTACAAAGTAGAGCAGGCCCGGGGGGGGGGGGGGGGGGGGGGGTACTCGGATTTGGTTTGGTCGGGGGTGTGCCGCTGGAGATTCAAAACCCTACCCATTTCTAAGGGTGATTTTGGAAAAATCGGTACCCATTTTTAGGGGTTTTGCTTCATTTTAGACCAAATTTTTGCGAAAATAGACCTAATTTTGGCAAATTTTCGTGAAAATAGACAAACAGGACCCATGTCTAATGATTTTTCAGTTGAAAAGCCTACCCATGGCTAAGGATGTCTCATGAAAAAACGACCCACTGGAGCGGCACGTCCCCGTATGCCTTACATACGTGAGTATCCCCCCCCCCCCGGGAGAGCAGGCACACTTACGCCTATCGTAGCTCATGAAATAGTTTCATCAGGAATTCAAAAGAACATTATCGTAGCTCGTTTTGATCATTTCCCACTAAAATATGTTTATTCAAAAAATCAAATAAAAGATGGGGTCTTGAAGGGGGGGGGGGGGAGGAAGATTAGCAACATCAGGATTCTTCTTTAACCCCCTGAGAACTACCGGCCGATTGGTCAGAAAGATAGATACATCATTTATTGCGCCAATCACAGGAGGGCAGCAGTGGCATCCACTTCCGGGTTTTTTTACGGCGAGGGCGCTACAGCGTAATTTGAATTCAGACCCATTTTTATGAAGAAATCACAAGTACCGTAAAGATTGCAATTTCGGCAGTTAAATTTGTTTTTCCAAACCGTAACACTCATTATTTAGGTTAATATGTTATTTAACTATAATATTTCATGCAAACTGACCGCCGTTTCTCCCTTGATACATGTAAAAATACGGCCGAAAATTGATGTCACGCGGGACTTCAAAGGTGATATATTTATTATTAGAGAGCGGACAAAATTACCTTTTACATAGTATATAGATATTTACTTACATTAACTTGTGTAGAAATTTCAAAGCGATTCATTACTTAATGCACCCATTGCCACCTTGATTTGTATACGAAAATTAAGCTTTTAGTTCGTGACCGCGACACGCAAAATTGTACGCACCCTCGTTCAAACCTAGTAAGCTTAAACTTTTTGTTAGTGCGTTTTATACAATGTATAATTCTTTGAATATAAATAATAAAATTATTTTGGCAATAATGATAGTTTGATAGTACTTCATGTGTAAAGATTGATACAAATAATTACGTTTTGAAACACCAAATCATAAAAATACGTTAGAAGAATGACGTCATCGGGGAATCCCGTCTGGGGCGTCCCCGATCTGTGCCCCGATGCAATTCAATTACATTTTTGTTCACGAAAATTTAGATGTTTGTTTACGAAAATATTGGCCCCTTAATCAGATTTAATTTCCTGACTACTAATTAATTAGGTCTATCAGTATAGCCAATCCTGCTCAGTAGGCATAGGCCTAACTCACAATAGCTAGACTTACTAGTCTAAAAAGGGGCAAGGGGACTGTTTGTTTCTTTGTATAATATTATAAATGCCTGGGGAATTTTAGACTTCAAGTTCAATTCGTTTGTATAAGAGCAAATATAGCCCAACAGACATTAACAAAGTTAATGAACTGAGTGATTAGAAATCAAACTGGTAACTCTACAAAGAGCTCTGAAAGGCCAATCAATTGGTTTACTGCAACTCAGAAAATATGTATCCCTTCTTGGGCCGGACATTCCTTGGGCCAACCTGGCCTACCCTCAAATCATGGACTTGTACACTAGCGTTTCAATAAATTTGGTAAGATTTCACTAGGCGTACTTTTACGTAGCAGAGCACGTCCATGTTTCCCCCACTGTGTACGCCAGCAATTTTACTGGATCCTACAATTTTACTGGATTAATTTCTCGAGGGTAAAAAAATAAAATTATGGCCAAAACGTGTGCTCGTGCAGCCAGGTAGTAAAATGATGACATTTTTCACTCTTCAGAACAATTTTGAAGGTGAAAATCAAAAGTGAAGGGTATTTCATCCTCTGTATGGTAGGGCGAGTGAAAACACTGTACACCTCTGATTATAGGCCTATTACATTTACAATCCTTTAAAGGTATATTATGTGATCTTTTCCATGGGATGCCCTCAATCCTCAAAAATAAATTGAAAGCAGATTCACATTTCTGATCATAAATTATGAATATATATTCCAAGTTACAGAGCGATACGATTCCTAATTACCTCAAATTCATGGTTGAAGAGAGAATTTAGACTAAAAATAAGTAATCGGCGCAGACTCCGACAGTTTATTTTCAATCTAAAACCACGATTTTGATGTAATTAGAATTGTATCGCCCTGTAACTTGGAATGTATACGACAGGGTCAGAATTGGTCGACGGTTGCGAGAATCCATTTAGATTCCTGCAGAGGATTTTGCAAGAATCTATGGATTCTCCTTCATTCAAATTATGCAATGTATAAACAGAATAGCTCTACCTTTACCCAGGGCTGTCAACTCAAACTCTCCTGCACCTTTTGGACTGTGCGATATTTTTTGACTGTGCACATTTCTTTTTACCTCACCCGCCCCCCCCCCCCCCCCCCCCCCCCCCCCCCCCCCCCCCCCCACCCCCCCTTCCCCCTACTTGACTGCAAACAAAATTGGGGCTACCTTTTACCTCTTTTTTTGGTTGGTACACTTTGGCCATCATTATTTGTTATTGTATCTCTTAAAGGGCCAGCAAATCCCAAAAGTTGACAGCCCTGCTTTACCAGCGGGAATCTTTGCGAGAATTGGAATTCTGACCCTGTACGATTTATGATCAGATATCATGAAATGTAAATCTGTACGTAAAATCTGCTTCCAATTTTGTTTTCGAGGATTGAGGAAAAGATCACATTATAAACCTTTAATTTCTAAATCTAGATCCTTATAAAACATGTACAATACAAAACACAATGTAGCTATTTCACTTGATCAAATAGTTCTTTTTAATAATTACCATGAATTTCCACTAAGTCTTTCTCCCTCCAAATTATCTCTTTTCTGTTTTTTGTTTAATATCAAACAAAAACAATAATAAAACAATGTTTGTATTGCAATTTAATTGATAGTCTCATCTCATCAACCTCAAGTCAATGTCTGCTGTTTGTTGTTTTGTTGTGGTGAATCTTGACCTACAGCGTGTAAAATAATCGCACAATTGCTGTAATTCCTCTTGTCGTGATGACAATTGTCAATCATTGATGTGAAAGTATGATTGTTCTTTTTCATTTGTTATTCCATATCATGATGTTCATCCTATTCCATAGCTCATCATCAGTTGCCTTGTTTATATTGGTATGGTAGATCTGTTGTGAAACCTGCAAATAAAATAAAAACAAGATTGCAATCAAAACATTAGACAAATATTCACTATACAATACCATACATTATGATACATTATTAAAACAATAGTAACAAGAACAATAAAAATAAAATTTAAGCATTTAAAATGTAATAAAATTTAATCATTTAAAATGTACATATAAAAATAAACTCTCAGCTGGGGGGGATGGTCAAAAAAATGTGCACGGTCAAAAAAAATGTGCACGGTCACAAAATTTCGCACGGTCACAAAAAATCGCCCTTCCCCCCCCCCCCCATTTTTCCTGGTGGGTAGGTTTTAATTTCCTGCTGAGCACCTTCAGGGGGGGGGGGGGGGGGGTGGGGGGGGGGGGGGGGGGCACTGTGCCCTCCCTGCCCCCCCAGCTGTTACGCCACTGCCCTACAGCCTAGTGTTCTGTAGATCCCTTTAGGACCCAAGCGTGTGTTCGTACGGACCGACTGTGTAACAAACAAAACAAACATGTCTCGCCAAGGAATTATTGCGTCCGCTGCTTGACGTGGGGATAGATGTACATCATATTGACTGGTCACAATCTGCATGGGATAGTCAAATGTTAAAAAAAATAATCAATCAGGTGCAAATCGATGACATCCAATTGCCAAATTATTGGCAGTGATAAGAGTATAATTATAATGAACTCTAACCATTTTGTTGTGCTCTACATTCAGAGACGGACATGACGGAACTGTATTCATGAATATGCACGGTTTAATCCGTAAAAAAAGCCTGCCCTAGTTTGATCTCATTCATAATCATTCTCATTTTCAACCAAAAATTAATCTTACCCCTATCTCACTTATTTATCATGCTTATCAAGGATTCAAGACCAGCTTTTTGTTAATTTTTAAACAAAGAGTAAAGACTAAAGAAAAGGCTTCAAAATCAAAGCACTCTCCCCTTACATCTTTAATTCCCTAAAATGTATCCACATCGGCTTTTACTAGTCAATCGTATTCAAAATTTATGTAATGTATTTATTCATCTACGATATGCATCCATTTTGAAGCTAAGATCGCCAGCCCATGTCACATTTTCATTGCATTATTTAAACCCAATACATCGTGCACAGTAAAATACGAGACTGCAAAATTCGGAAACCTTTCAACGGAGCGTGATCGATCTGGCATAATCAGAGAGCAATTTTAGATTTCATATTACAGAAATTGTAGACCACGGACATTTATGAATGAGAGTTTAAAATGAACTAAAGGCCTTACTTGATACTAGTATACCGATAATAAGACAATATTCTATCTAATGCACCCATTGCCACCTTGATTTATAATCGTAAACATGACACACAAAAACTCACTTTTCGTTGCATGACCCCGACTACCGGTGCATCCTGGAGACGATGGGGAGGTCTGGAGGCTGATTGAAATATTATATAGAAATCATACATATTCATAGATTATTTCTGCAAAGTAGCAACCTGATTGGTCAGCTGGCTAATTAATATTTAACTGTTGAAAGCTGTCTATCAATTCCGCGGGAGATAGCATCGTTCTCTCGTACCCACGAATGCGCGAGCCGGTCACCAAAGTTCGAAACCGTAAAAATTGACCTTTTAACGGTAAATACGCAACACTGCTGGCGTCCTGATCAGAGACAGTGTTAGAATAATTGTATCTCTGATAAAGATTGGAGTGAAATATTTTACAAGCTGCATTTTAATTGGCTATTCAAATGAGTATATCTTGCAATACACCAATCAGAACCACTGTAAGATAGGCCGGTAGACTCCAGGGGGTTAACCACCTTTAGGTTAGTGGACTTCGTATACCATGTTACATTTCACTGTAACACAATCGAACAACACCCTCTCATACTTTGCCATGCCAAATCTTCTCCCATCCGAGAACCGCCCCAAACTCGGGTCGACTGTTGTTCATAGAGTGACAAGGAAAAGCTTTAAAGGGTATACGGAAAACACTACCTTTAGGTTAGCAATGATATCAGCCATTCATTGAAATGTATTGAACCAGTAGATACTTAAATACAGAAAACCACTGATTATATGTGATTACAAAATTTGGCTTACTGTTCTCAAATCTTGTTTGCTGTTTTGTATGTTTGTTTGTTGTTGTTTTTCTTTATTTGTTTATTTTTTGTTTTTGGGTTGTTGTTTTTGGAGAAAATTGACACCTCTAGAAAAGAAACGGATAATATTCCGTGACCTATCAGGATATTAATGATAACGTCTCAGATTTTAAAATGATTTACAAATCTAAAGCTGTTTAGTTGTCGCACTGATCATCATAATTTCACCGAAGCGGTCGTATTCATTATTAAACAAAGAATTGACTTAAGGGATTCAAAATAATCTCCATTTTCCCTATTTACCTTAATTTCATAGAATCCGTTGCTTTGAATATTTAATATTAAAAGGATTCTGGATACAATTCAGAGTATTAAAATATTATACATTTGACAAACCAATAAGATATATTTTAAAATGCGCATAAATAACACGGGATGGATGTAAGGCATAACATTATTTGTTACGATGCACTTTCAAAATGGATTTGTAGATCTGATTTTTAATATCATTAGCCCTTTCCATTTCACTGTTTCCCATTTCCTACTGTATTTTGTCGTTCATCGATGTCATATGAGTCATGGTTGATGTGACCCTATGGATGACCGGTTTTGTCTATTTTGTAACAAGCGGTGAGCAGAATTAAGAGATACACCTGTTGCGTCATTAATGCCATCAGTTCAATGGATCTTTGGTCTGCCATGCGTTTCCCTTCTAGACATTTCTTTAAATGATTACCGATTCTAGGTTATCTCCAATTCTTCTGGCAATATGTCCAAAGTATGATCTCCAACTTGACTCATGATACTGCAACAGGGAAGATCAAAACTTTCATACTGCAAATCTTGGTAGCCTTTGTGGTTCCTCTGTCTTTCCAGATGGCTGATAGGGCATCTGCTGTTGTTCTATCTATGGCCAAATGTCTTTTGATCTTCCCAGATAAGAGCTTCCATCTTTGAGAAGTAGTGACCCAATGAAATTAAAGGAATGAGCCCATGCTATTACTGTAATGTGTGTAATAAATTCAAAATAGGAAAAAAGTGCAGAAAACGCTTTTGTCATGTCAGCTATTTCTTTGTTTTATTTGTTATTGGTGGGCAGAAGTGACATAAAAATGAACATTGCCATGTTTTTATTGGGTTCATCCAGTTACGCTAAACAATGTTTTTTCCCCGTCATAAACCTGTTGAATCATTCATGATGACAGCCAGCAAGCTATTAAGACTTTCCACGCGGCAGACGACAGTTCCAAAATTTCACAAAATGTTTCAAAAATGTCAAAATTATTGAAGTTCATCACCATATTTGGAATCACCATGCATTACAATAAGTACAAACATGCCTAGTATTGGTTCAGTAATTCTTGAGATAGACTTTGAAAGTTGGGAAAGGTTTTGCATTATGGTAAAACAAATCATAGCCGCATGGAAAGTGTTAAACGTAGTACGGTAAATTGCCCCTTGGCATTTATTATTCCAGCTAAGCTCTTGCTTGATCCGTTGTATACATTATTCAAGCAACTAAACACTTCACTCAAGGGGAGAATTGATAGTTGTACATGAGGTGTTAATGCATACGTACAGGGTAATGCATTATACCTACAGGATGTCGATCCCACAATAATTTATACTGGGTTTGAAAAGATATTGTTATAACAGTGCATCTAAACCTTAAAATATGTTTATTTGTTTTGGTGTGCCACATATGACATCATTGAAAATCAGTAATAACAAGTTTTCACTTTTGGCGCATTTTGAATGATTATCCTCACCCCTGTTCGGAACTGCGCCAAAGAAACGATATGAATAAATTAAGTCTTTTATTTTACACTATGCAAATATTTCTTCATAAACATCAGAAATACTTTAAGAGCAAATTAAAAAGAACACATCAAATCATATGCATAGTATTTTAACAAACCATTGTGCTGGCTTTGTTAGGCCAATCAAAGAAGATAGTCTGTCTCAGAAGCCCGTCCGCATTGATATTTGAAATGAACTACGGCGCGTAGGTCTACGCGCTGAGGCCTAAATTTTGATTTACAAAAAAAATGTAAAAAGAGGTCTCTGTAAGCTTGGATTAGCGGATTTTTTTTTTTTTAAATCGCATACCTCATAGCCTTTTTTCTAAAAAAATAAATAAATCGCACAGCACTTAGCTTTTTTGCCAAATGTTTCTGAGACAGACAATCTTCTTTGTTTGGCCTTAGTGAATTTTATATATTAAAAAAAATGTTTTTGTCAATCTTGGAATCTATCATTTTTACCAAAACATCTATAATTTCTGTCAGAAACAATCAAACTTTAAAATCTAAATACTTCAGAAAGCTGAATGTGCATATTACAATCACAAGTACTGATACAACCGCTAGAAATGGTATAAAGCCAAAAAAATGCAACTTTCTCGGTATAAATCATTCTGGGACACCCTGTACATTGCTTCTATAATTTACAAGGAAAGAGGAAAAAAGGTGATTTACCATTCATTTCATGCCATGTTGTAGTGTAGAGATTAATAAATTGTGTAATAAATACAGTATAATGGACGCGCCATTAGACTTCAAATCCAGCAATTCGGGTGGGGAGTAGGAAATTTTCGAGAAGAAAAAACCCTGTCACCCACTATGCAAGCAAAAAACAACAACTTCACCCACTGATGAGTAAAAAATAAACTTTGCCCACCCAACTCAATATCAAGGAATACATTTTTTTTAAAGACATTTGCCGCTCTTTGATTTTTGGTCCAATACTGCCTCAAATTATTAGAAGAGACATAAGGCCACTTTACCATCTAATTATTTGCCAGTTCGTACATTGTACATCTATCCATATTTCAACACACCATCATCACCAGAGGATTGGGTGACCTTGCACACATTGCTAGAGTCTTACCGTCCAATCACGATGTGCCGCTGGGAACTGTTCTGACTGACAATCCCTGCATCTGTAATGCTATTCTATCATGAATTATCAATGAAGAAACGAGTCATAGTACTAGTATCGTAGATATTGTGCAAATAATATGGTTAGAGTATCGATATTTTGCCTTGAATTTTGCATACGGCAAGATACATTAACACTTACCACGTGGCTATTAGTTTTACCATTTATACAAAACAGATTTTTCAGAAACCTTACCAACTTTCAAAGAATTCACTGAATCAATACTATTATACTAAGCTTGTTTGTACGTTTTTTTAATACATTTCTCATGGTGATCCCAAATATGGTGATGAAATTCAATAATTTTGACAGTTTAAAAACATTTTGAACATTGAAATGTCGTCTGTAGACGACTGCCGCATGGAAAGAGTTAATATATAAGGGGACCATCTAAATATTAACGATTTAGAACGAAATTTCTCAGCTAGAGTCAACACACTCAGGTTGTTAGATTGAAGTCAGTGTGATCATGAAAGATGAATTTTCTGGTGTTTTAATAAAGCACCAACTTGTAGAAAGTTCTCGAAATTTAATAACGGCGAAACTGACAATTCTGCATTGAAAGTAACAGTAAAATGGGATGGGCTCAAGAATGTTGATTTTGATTTTGGTGAAAAATTTGTATGTTTTACTTTGTTTTATCGGTTGTCAAATTGTTTGTAACTCAAAAACTAGAAGTTCAATTTGAATGGGGTTTGGACCATACTGTAGCATTTTCCACCTGCTTTAAAATGATAGACAAATATCAAAATTGAAAACTGCCGACATTTAACTCATTTTGCTTGATCAGGTTACATATTTGATACTTCTAGGACATAAACACAAAAGAATTCGCTTGTTACAATATCTTGATCTTACAATATCTTAATCTTTAATTAAAGGTAGATGACCCGATCACATTTTCGTAACACAGAATTATTTCAAACATACGGAGATTTTCATATCATATGAAAGCTCGTAATTTTCCCATCATCATACTGAAATTTGACGGCCTAAATCGGTATAATTACGGAGAAATCGATGAAATAACATCGAATTACCACGAATGGTGGTAACCACCGATATAGTTTGTGTACTACTCAATGGGTACAGTTCACAGCATCTTGTGCGTCTAAAATAAGAACCAATAGAGCTATGCAACTCAAACTTTGGAACACGACTTTTTTAAGGATGACCTTTCATGTAGAATAGAAAACTTCAAGTTGAAAATCTGAACATCTACCTTTAACCTCTTATACAGGGAAAAAGAAGCTGAGACCCCTGCTGTAATTAGTTTCACTTGTATATAACCAAAGATTGTAAATACTATCAAAACAAAGGCAGTCTAATGAGGCTCATTAGACTGAATAGATGTTGTAATGGATGCATTTAAGGTTGTGCTGCCTGCTCAAAGTGTCATTTGCATTTGTTTCACACACAAACTACATGTATGCAGCTCTAAATTACATTTCCTCTGGAAGTTACTGGTTTGCTTGTCTCCCTTGCTTTGTTCAGCCTGGATTAGTTTTTCTTTCTTTTTTCAAAAAGGGGCATAATTCTCTTATAACCTCGCACATAAATATCGCACGCATTTCATATGATACTGTTGATAATAATAATAATAATAAGTTTATATAGTGACAGTTCTTGGGGGTGGTGGTCGTTCAAGAAGAGTTAGTGTGGCTGAGCGGAGAGTGGGTTTGGATGATAAAGCTGTTATACTGATCTGGTGCAGTACGTGACAGTTCTTAGGGGTGGTGGTCGTTCAAGAAGAGTTAGTGTGGCTGAGCGGAGAGTGTGTTTGGATGATAAAGCTGTTACACTGATCTGGTGCAGTATGTGACAGTTCTTGGGGGTGGTGGTCGTTCAAGAAGAGTTAGTGTGGCTGAGCGGAGAGTGGGTTTGGATGATAAAGCTGTTACACTGATCTAGCGCAGTACGTGACAGTTCTTAGGGGTGGTGGTCGTTCAAGAAGAGTTAGTGTGGCTGAGCGGAGAGTGTGTTTGGATGATAAAGCTGTTACACTGATCTGGCGCAGTACGTGACAGTTCTTAGGGGTGGTGGTCGTTCAAGAAGAGTTAGTGTGGCTGAGCGGAGAGTGGGTTTGGATGATAAAGCTGTTACACTGATCTGGTGCAGTACGTGACAGTTCTTAGGGTGGTGGTCGTTCAAGAAGAGTTAGTGTGGCTGAGCGGAGAGTGTGTTTGGATGATAAAGCTGTTACACTGATCTGGTGCAGTACGTGACAGTTCTTGGGGGTGGTGGTCGTTCAAGAAGAGTTAGTGTGGCTGAGCGGAGAGTGTGTTTGGATGATAAAGCTGTTACACTGATCTGGTGCAGTACGTGACAGTTCTTAGGGGTGGTGGTCGTTCAAGAAGAGTTAGTGTGGCTGAGCGGAGAGTGTGTTTGGATGATAAAGCTGTTACACTGATCTGGTGCAGTACGTGACAGTTCTTGGGGTGGTGGTCGTTCAAGAAGAGTTAGTGTGGTTGAGCGGAGAGTGTGTTTGGATGATAAAGCTGTTACACTGATCTGGTGCAGTACGTGACAGTTCTTGGGGGTGGTGGTCGTTCAAGAAGAGTTAGTGTGGCTGAGCGGAGAGTGTGTTTGGATGATAAAGCTGTTACACTGATCTGGTGCAGTACGTGACAGTTCTTAGGGGTGGTGGTCGTTCAAGAAGAGTTAGTGTGGCTGAGCGGAGAGTGTGTTTGGATGATAAAGCTGTTACACTGATCTGGTGCAGTACGTGACAGTTCTTGGGGGTGGTGGTCGTTCAAGAAGAGTTAGTGTGGCTGAGCGGAGAGTGTGTTTGGATGATAAAGCTGTTACACTGATCTGGTGCAGTACGTGACAGTTCTTAGGGGTGGTGGTCGTTCAAGAAGAGTTAGTGTGGCTGAGCGGAGAGTGTGTTTGGATGATAAAGCTGTTACACTGATCTGGCGCAGTATGTGACAGTTCTTGGGGGTGGTGGTCGTTCAAGAAGAGTTAGTGTGGCTGAGCGGAGAGTGTGTTTGGATGATAAAGCAATTACACTGATCTGGTGCAGTACGTGACAGTTCTTGGGGGTGGTGGTCGTTCAAGAAGAGTTAGTGTGGCTGAGCGGAGAGTGTGTTTGGATGATAAAGCTGTTACACTGATCTGGTGCAGTACGTGGCAGTTCTTAGGGGTGGTGGTCGTTCAAGAAGAGTTAGTGTGGCTGAGCGGAGAGTGTGTTTGGATGATAAAGCTGTTACACTGATCTGGTGCAGTACGTGACAGTTCTTGGGGGTGGTGGTCGTTCAAGAAGAGTTAGTGTGGCTGAGCGAAGAGTGTGTTTGGATGATAAAGCTGTTACCCTGATCTGGTGCAGTACGTGACAGTTCTTAGCGGTGGTGGTCGTTCAAGAAGAGTTAGTGTGGCTGAGCGGAGAGTGTGTTTGGATGATAAAGCTGTTACACTGATCTGGTGCAGTACGTGACAGTTCTTAAGGGTGGTGGTCGTTCAAGAAGAGTTAGTGTGGCTGAGCGGAGAGTGTGTTTGGATGATAAAGCTGTTACACTGATCTGGTACAGTATGTGACAGTTCTTAGGGGTGGTGGTCGTTCAAGAAGAGTTAGTGTGGCTGAGCGGAGAGTGTGTTTGGATGATAAAGCTGTTACACTGATCTGGCGCAGTATGTGACAGTTCTTGGGGGTGGTGGTCGTTCAAGAAGAGTTAGTGTGGCTGAGCGGAGAGTGTGTTTGGATGATAAAGCAATTACACTGATCTGGTGCAGTACGTGACAGTTCTTGGGGGTGGTGGTCGTTCAAGAAGAGTTAGTGTGGCTGAGCGGAGAGTGTGTTTGGATGATAAAGCTGTTACACTGATCTGGTGCAGTACGTGACAGTTCTTAGGGGTGGTGGTCGTTCAAGAAGAGTTAGTGTGGCTGAGCGGAGAGTGGGTTTGGATGATAAAGCTGTTACACTTTATTCCAGAATTTATACCATTTACTAACGTTACCTGGGAAAGGTTTTACAGAATTATTCTTAAAAAGGATTATTTCTGCTTTCATCAATCTGCTCCTGTGTATGAGTGTCAAAGATGTGTAAACAAAACAACAAAGTTATATTTAAAAGACTCATCGTCACTGTTTCTTGCTTATGTCCCGCTGTTAACATGCCTTTTATGTTGATGTCGACATGTGTTGACCAGGGAAGAGAAAAAATTATATTTGTATGGGAACTAATCTATTAAGTGATAAATTGTCTGCAAGAATACAGGATGAGTCGGAATGATTGGGACTCAGGACTGGGTATTTTATGAATGGTTCATTTTTTGTCATTAGAAAATGTGTTGAGTATAGACATAAATGTAATATATTTAACATAAAATTACAAAAAAATTGATGCCCATTTTGCAAATGGAATTTGTTTGCCATTCTGTTAATCAGAAATTATTGAGCCGTCGAAAGAATTTCCACTTTACCGCCAGGGCTAAAATGTTCGGGTCTGGTGTCGTCATTTCCGTTGGATCAATTGACCAATCACGCGGCAGCGCCGGTTGTTGACGTCCCTCCCCCTGTTTTTGTGGTCGCCACGTTCGAAATCTTGAATCATATTATTTCGTGTCTTCAAAGCGAGAAGTCATATTCTTACTTTCTCAAAATTCCCACCCACCCTCCCTTGCGATGGTTTGCCCATGTGCAAAAAGGGTTCCTTGGGTTGACTGCCCACGAACAGGGGGAAGAGGTGGAGGGCTTCATCTGAGCACTCTTGCCTCTTTCCCTTCCTATTTACTGTGTTCATGGAAAACATACGGTGTTGCAGGAAGCTTGGGTTGGCAGTGTTTTTTGGTTTGGCAAAGTAAAATGAGTTAAGATCAAAATAATGAGTGAACGACACGTTCAGAAAAAAGTTGAAATTATTAATGTTTTGGTCAACGTGCATCAAATACACAATACTTTTCAATTGTTACATGTTTTCACCCACGGGTGGTATGGACCTGATTCCAAATTCCGTTGTAAATTTGTGTGTGGAAAAAAGAATACTTTGTACGTATCTCAAGGTCTTCGGAAATAGTGAAATGCTTGGATAATCCACTCCAATATATAATAATCATAATGATAAAATAGTAGTGGTTCCAAAATGATCACAATTATGTGTTAGGCCAGGTTTTGGCTAAACAAAGAAAATGTTAAGGACTAGTCGCAAGTTTCAATTCCAGTCAGGTTTGACATTATTATTTGGCAGGGGGGTTCATTGGGTTGACTGCCCACGAGCAGGGAGAAGAGGAGGAGGGCTTCATCTGAGCACTCTTGCCTCTCTCCCTTCCTATTTACTGTGTTTATGAATAAACATGTGGTGTTGAATTGAGCATGGGTTGGCAGTCCTTAATGAAATAAATGAAATGTTATATATATGTATCTCGCTTGACACGAGGCAACTGCAAAAATAACTGTTTGTGTGATAATTCTAGCGTCTGGTGGTAATGGATGTGATGTCTACAAATGTATCAGTTACTGTGACTGATAGATGTAAATTTGCTATTACTAACTCTGCTTAAGCTTAATAAAATGAATTACAGAGTAAGGTTGATTGTACATAGGCATTGTACCTAAAGTCTGTGAAACCCAACCGTGCCCTAGGGTCAGGAAATTCATTACAGGTTAAGCTTGATTTCACTAAGGCATTTTACCTAGTCTGTAAAAACCAACCTTGCCCTAATATAGTCTATACAAGTATTGGCTTGAATTCACTTTTTACACTAACATCCCTGTATATCCCCATCGACCAAAGGAAATACATAGCTTTGTATTTGGAAATGCACAGCCCTACACTCTTAAAACGATGTGGTCAATTTGTCCTTATAGTAAAATGGCTACGTCATTTTAGGAGTGTGCTACAAACAGGTGCGTCACTATATGGTCACCAAGTACTAGTGTGGAATTGAGAATTCCTTGATTGACTCACCCTGTAATCTACTTCCAGCTTACCATAGACGTCAATCTAAGACACTTTATTCACAAATATTCATAAATGAATGATTATGCTTATATGACATTTGTAATACGGTAAAGCTACACATTGTAAGATACAGTTGTTTTGTGTCTTGCAAGGGTTTTTTCTGTGACCCATGATTCCTTTCTGGGAATGCCATTCCTGCTTAGCCCTAGTGTTGACATCCATCCCTCACATCCCAATCATGTAGACATACGTTCCACGATCTTGACTAAGAATACCAAAGCTTACTGAAAAGCTTGACTGGAAGTGGCAAACCTGTCGACAATCCGTCCCACAAAACAACGGTTTAATGCTAATTTATAATGGCTATTCATTTGACATGCATCACAGATAGTCAAACTTGTGCATGCATAGAATCTGACGTGCAGATTTATTTTCACATGTTAAAAAAATTGTGATTTTGCCGGAGTCTTAAACCACTACTGATCATTACGATTCACCATTTTGATCTTAACTAAACCTGGAAATAATGTAGTCAATAATTGGTGGCTCGCTCTACAAGCACACAGCCATACGATGTCAGGGATTTTTTCCGACTGAAATATATTTTGACATATCGATGTCATGATAACATTTTATTGGCATGGTGACATTAACAAAATGTGCCGAAGATGACAGCACTTCCCTATTGTGTGCTGTATTGATTTGCTGATTGTAAACTATTGATGTTTTGTAATGTCACATTTGCCGGTTTGTTCATTGATGTATTCCTGTATTTTCCTCCAAGCTACATATGCATATCTGTACGAAACCATTAAATCAGTAACAATGAAAAGCATCTATGAAGTCAGGATGGCTCCTTGTTTCAAGCATAATGTTTTGAATTAAAAAAAAACTCTTGCTCTATTTATCTTTTGTAGGAGGGCCGCCTGCTGCCAGAGTTCAACTTCCACGAGCCACCAATGATATTTGAGTGCGGTCGCGCCTGTTTCTGCTGGAGAAATTGCCGCAATCGTGTGGTACAGAACGGAATCAAAACTCACCTGGTCCTGTTTCGCACGCCAAAGATGGGCTGGGGCGTGAGGACAACACAAGATATCAAGCAAGGCACTTTTATATGCGAGTGAGTAACAAAATGTATGATAAAGTGACGTAATAATCGGCCAAAACATCCTGTTTTGGGTGAGGAATTTGCAATATAATATAGCATTATTTATGTATGATATTATCTTTTACTATATTTTATTGCAAACAGTTTTCACAAATTTTAGGTTAACTTGTCATAAAAACTTGCATTTTGACTGTTATTTCTCAGAATTCAACAAAAACTGCGATGGTGTTCATTGAAACGGTAACACTACACAGTAAATAATATTGTTTTTCTTCTTTTTTAATCATTTTTCTCATAGATATGCTGGCGAGTTAATCTCCGACGCAGATGCAGACCAGCGAGAAGATGATTCCTATCTATTCGATCTGGACAACAGGGTAAGAGGTTAACTCGTTATTATATTTTCTATAGTGGAATAGCTAGACTTGTTAATCGCCTTGTACCTTTTATTTATACAGAGTTGATTGCCGGCACTCACTGATTGGATTTTGTGGGGTTTGTAAGAAATGACAATTTCATAACCTTACTTTTTTTGTAAGAAATGACAACTTCATAACCTTTCTTTTTATTTTTAAATGTGGCATGATGTCACAAATGCTGTTTACTTGCTGCTGCTGATGGGTCTCTGTAAAAGTGGATGGAAGTGTCAAAACAAGGAGTACATTTTTTTTTCAGGGAGCTCTTTGGATTTTCTCAAGAAAAAAAACCCCCTTGTGATAGTGTTTAGGGGGGCTACTTTCAGCAAGACGAGGGCTCCTTACAAACTATGATATTTTTTAATTGTTTGTATCAATAAACATGTTTTAAATGTATTGGTAAATATACCAGCTATTATTAGGTATAGCACATTCGCTACACTAGGGTCTGCCACACAGAGTGTGTGCACACTCAGGTGAATTTACTTGTTTTCAGGCAAAACTTAATGGACTGGTTTGAAAAAACTTAATAATTTATAAATGTACACTCTTCACCATTAATTAGATTGATCTCTTCTCTATCTGAATCTGAAGTTTGGTGATTATTCTACACCTGGAAGTTTTTGTTTTTTAAAAATCTTTGCAAGTACTTTTTATGCCTTGCCTGAAAGTCACACACTTGGGTCCCATTGACAGCCCACACTAAGCAATGCAGCTCAGCATTGAAAAACACCCATACCAATAATTGACCATTCTGTTATGATGCACTCCTTATTTGGCACTGAGCTTGCTATATATGGTAGCTATGACCTCTCTGTACATGACCCTGGGTCATACATATCAATCGAATGTTATTCGGCTGAGTTGTGGCTAGTTACATAATGTTTGGGAATTTGCTCTAAATTTTGATATAATTGCCCGATTTGAAAATTTGAAGGCCCAATTTGAAAGGTAGAAGGTACCAGATGCTAGTAAAAACTCTCTACTTTTGGCTGATATGCTTAGTTTGTATATCCATTGAATGCATCACACCAGAAAAAGACCCCAAAACACAGAATATAAGCTTATTATGGTAGCTTACTGCAGACCTCTCCACAGCAATTGCACTGATCGATAGCAACATACTGGAAATGGCTAGAGAATATGTTCAGGAATAAACTCATGTAAACAAAATGCGAATCAAACTGACATAATTTGCATATATGCAAAATTTGAATACATAATGAGCTCATTTGCATATTTAATGAGATAATTAACTAAATTTTACATTTTAATATACGTCTTGTCACAGGTAAACAGTATACCAAAGCTCATCTCTCTACTGCTTGTAGAACTTCAGATATTCACGTTACGCATATTAATTAGCTGGACTTAGTCATTTTTTGACGATTTTCAGAGTTGCGATTATGAATTTTGAATAAAATGGCATATTCTGGAGTCTGCTGTACAAATATGAAATAAATATCATGTCTGATTTTAATAGAAATGGATAAACCTATGGCCAGTGCCTTGCATCTGTGTTTTGTAGCTACTGTAGGTAGGCCTACATAGTTTTATAATTAGAAGGGTGTAAACTTGCTAAAATGTCAGTTTTTACCATAAATGGCACTTTTTGGCAGATTTCCGGTCATATTTTCCAATAATCAATGGACAACATCTTGAGAACCGTACAACCTTTTTGCATGATTTTTTTGCCAAATTTCTACTTTTGCAATTATCTACAACATGAGACTAATTTTGTACACTTTCAGTGCATTTGAATTTTGTGGGTGCTATACCTACTATTATATCTATTCTTACCTTGCTCGCATTGTCTGAAGTCTGATACAAATAATGTAAATTAATGTGACCATAAAGCTATGCATATTATTGCATGATATTTGATGGTGACTTTCACATTTGAATTATTTTAACACAACCAATTGAATGCTGGCTGGTAGGTAAAAGTGTATTAATTTTCCTCGCATTTTGACCAAAAGTTCAGGCGCTCCCGTTATCTCCCGGCCTGAAAGAATCGAGCGCAAAAAAATTCTGGCGAAAATCCATGAAAAAATAAATAAAATTAAAAAAATGAATTGTAAAACGACTGGAATAAGCGTCTAATCATTGACCCTTTAAGACTAGATTGTCGACCCGTTGTTGACCCGTTGTCACGTGTCTGTAATTTAATCATGTATATCACACATGGCAAAGTGTAAGCCGCATTCGGTATATGAGGTTATTAGTCTCTTTTGTAAATCTTATCGTAAATGTTATGCCTGACGGACGCACATGTTGTGTACGTAAGTAGAGATCGAAAGCGAGAGTGTGATTACGGGAGATGCGAGTGTTCGGCCGCCATTACTTTTTCCATCACAACACCAACTGCACAACACATTACTTCCAAAATCGTCGCGAGTTACTCGGTCATTGCGATTAATGCGTAGTATTGTGAAGTAATAATGGAAGTTCACAGATATGCTAATGTTAAAAAGATCAAATGGCAGTGGCTTGAAACGAGGGACGACAAGGGATATTTATCCAATAAAAAAGGCATTGAAAGGGAATCCTCTTGATTTGGCTGAGAAATGGGGGCGATTTCATGGACTTTTATCATTATTTTTCACCCTCGTAATTTTCTTCAGGGGGGCGATTTTACACATTCTGAGGGCGAATCGCCCGTCGCCCCAGTCTATTTTTTTTCCCTGGTCAAAACAGTGAAAGAATATTTTCCTTTCTTTAATTACCTTGTTTTGTTACGAACCATTATCCTTACAAATGCTAAAATACTAAGACAAATTGCCTTTCTATTTGATTGATTTAAATGTATTCTACCAATATAGTAAATGAAGGATTTCGTTGCCTTATTCATCAAGTTTATTTCTCATCGTCTCATCCAATTACCGCATCATTCCGTGGGTAGTTGTTGTTGAGTAGGTTTCTCCTATTGATGTGGATATTGGCTCACTTCCTGCTAAAAACAGTCTTCTTGATTAAAAACAGAAAAATTTGTTTATTTACTGTGGATTATATAATTTAATCATGTTTGGTATGAAAGTAAAATGAATTGACCAAATTTGAGTATTTATCTAGTTTTTGTGTGTGATTCATATGAATTGCTAATTCATTTTATAACTCTCAGCACAGGCGTCCTTTGTGTTGGACACCTTGTACAAATGTATACGGTGTGCAGTAAGTCCGTTCCGCCCTTAGGGCCATCTTCCCCTGGGCGTATCATCTATATGGTAGTGCGCCATCTGTTGGTTTTTACATTTGTGACTACAGGCTGTTCATAGCCTACAAAGTGCGGAAAAATTAAAATGTTCGGACATTCCTGTGAATTGTAGGAGCAGATTTGGTAGATTTTGACGTTTTAAAGGTACACAAACCTCGGGGCTTTAAAGATGGCGCCCAAGAAAAACAACAGTGGCTTGGAAGGGACTGGCCAGGAAATGGAGAAAGGAGGGTAACACTAACAAGGAAATTGGTAAGCTGCTTGCAGATGGGTACGCAAATGGTGTAACAACAATAGAGCATCACTTAAAGACATACAACGATCAGGCAGGCCACCAAAGATGGGCCAGGCAGAAAAGGCAACAATAACAGCCCTTAGGCCCTTCACAATGAATGTTATGTTTCCTGTTGCACCTTAAAAAAATAGGGGGCGGTCACTATTCATTATTCATTATTCATTATTTTACCAGAGTCAAAACATGCGATACAACTAATACCATATTCGCATGCGTTTAATCACATACAAGTAGTTACATGGTGCTAGCACCCACATACATCACACAGAAACATGGGCAACCATCCAATCAATCTCTCTTCTGCTTTATAATGCATGTGGACAATTGATTTCTTTTAAGTGGAAATGTTCTTAAAATTAGTGTGTTTGCATGCACTTCAAGCGCATCATACAGATCAAAATAATTTAGGCCTTTTTTTAACAGATGGAGAGAGAATAACTAGGCCCGACAATCATTGTTTGAGGGTTTTCAAAGTTCAACAAGAGTAACTGTGATTCTACTGAAACAAGAAACAGAAAATCTTGTCCGGCACCCTCTGGCATTTATTTTAAAAATAAATCATACAAAATATATAAATTAATTGCGGCCTATTTTTCAAGTTTACAGATGGAGATAGAATAACTAGTCCTGACATTCATGATTGTTTGAGTAGTAGGGGTTTTCAAAGTTCACCAAGAGTAACTGTAATTCGAGAGTTGGATCGGCATGACAATGCAATGTAGAGATCACGCAACACATGGAAAAGTAGTCGAATTTTGCACCGCATGACCATCTATCATTAAGCCCCGGAAAAAAACCGCATTTCATTTGGGTAAAAAACGCACGAACTTTTAAGCAAAAGCGAGATATACCGAGATTTCATCAGATTCACTAAAAACCCGAGAAAAACGCACCGAAATTGTTGATAGCGAGAGAAAAACGAGAAATCGGATTGATACATAAAAAGATCGCCATCAAAATTCATCATTTCAATCGCAAATCCCGGGCGCAAATCATTCTTATTTTATTCTGCAATCGTTTCATATCGCGATCGCACATGACATTGCTCACAGAACCATTTTCGGCAGCTCAGGGAGTTTAATAGCTGTATCATTCATCGTGCACAAGTCTCAGTTCAGAACTCGACGGCCGACGCTATTACTTTACGCTGTAGAAGTAGAACTGTGCCATCGCATCCGAGGATAAATACCGCAGTGCACCTTGGGATATTGTATCCCAAGGTGCATCTGTGAGAACCAGCGCAAGGCTACCTGAAAATCCGGGCTGAAAATCCATTTGAAAAAATGGTGTTTTAAGGTAAAAGTACAAAATAATGAATTCATCTCAAATAATGAATTATTTTGGGATTTTGGCATTTCGGGGCGGGCGGCAACAGGAAACATAACATTCATTGTGAAGGGCCTTATGAACAGAAACGGAAACAGAAACTGGGCAAAACGTGTTTCGGAGGTTATCGACCGCAATGGGGACAACAACTTCAAATAAATTGCTAAATGACATCTCTAGTAATCTAAAACAATATCCACTAACAAATTATTAACAAATAAATTGTGCAAGTTCAATTCAAAACATGTTGAAATGGTTTTCTTTAGGGGGGAGGAACAGACTTACTGCACACGGTATAGGTTCTAAGCCCTTGTATGGACCCATGGCTAATGCCATTTATGTCCACATTTTGCTCCCATTATACCTATTGTTGATGTGTTTGTCGGTCATGAAAGTATGTTGCCATGACAACAGCACACCATTAATGTCTGTTTATAACATAGTTTAGGCCACGTAAAAAAATTGTTCAAAATATTGACTCTTGGGACCCAACTAACTTTATCAGACCATCAAACCTGTTGTACCTTCTTCTCAACTGAATAAACTCTCCGGGCTCCTGGCCTAATACTGTAGCAGTTCAATTATTGATGATTAAAGAAAGAGTGCTATAACAAAGGGCAATTCAAATGTCACACAATGAGAAATAGAGATCAAAAAGGTTCAATAGAGCAAGGTAAATGTCACGTAAGTAATAGCTCTGCTTCAGAGCCACCGATATTTCTGTTTCCCCAATTTTGATTAATCCAAGTTCTAGAAACAATGTAGATAAACTATTGACCAAATTACTTATGCATCGTGTGACAATGACCATTGGCCTGCCTGGCCAATTTGACACATCAGCACACATCGGTATGGAGTACAGAGTTAGAGAGAGAGTGTTGGTTGATAGTTGATCTACATAGGTGTTTCTAGAACTTGGATTCATAAGATGAACATGGGGAAAACTATAGGCTGGTAAAAGTATGAGAACATCCAGACTCTGCAGTAGAGCTATATAAAGAATATAAACATCCCCCCTGGCCTAAAAAACATCTTTGGTTAGCATAAGACAAAAAATGAAATATAATGTTCATTCATGCCCCATCAATATTTTGATGCCAAAGTCTTATGTTTAAATTGATTTTAGTCGCCTTTATTTATTTTGGATCTTAAAGGTAGATGTTCCGATCGCTGGCCTGATTTTCAACTTGATGTTTTCTATTCTACATGAAGGGTCATCCTTAAAATAGTCGTATTCCAAAATGTTAGTTGCATAAACTACAAATGGTTCTCATTTTAGATACACAAGGTGACATGAAATTTGCCCATTGAGTAGTACACAAACTGCCTGGGTGGGTTAAGTCGGCTAAGGTGACCATCATTGATTTGCTTCAAAAATAGCAGAGGATGTGTACATTGATAAGAAAAAAGATATGCCAAGTTTGAATTTTTTCAAAAGCCGTCTTTTGATTTACGGAATTTGTTATCTGAAAACCCATTGACTCAATACAGGAGGCGTTGCGAAATTCCCAAATACTACCAAATTTCAGAAAACACATAGTTTTATAAATACATTTTTGCTCCTCTATAAAATCAATGTTTACTAAAGACGTTTATTTTATTTTGATGCCAAAACACCAAGGTATTACACAAATATTTTGTTCCCACAACTGAGTGGTGATGGATGGTATTTTCTACTGGGAATTGATTATTAAAGTAGAGATCTTCAGCTTTACAATGGTACTTTTTTATATTAATCGGACTTCCCAAAGCGGAGTTAGATCATTTTCAAGTTCGTCTTTATGAAAACTCCAAACTGAGATATCGTCCTTTAAAGATGTACTTACAATGTACTTACAATGAACTTACAAAGTACTTTAAAAGAAAATTAAAAAATTGCATTTTGTTTTTGTAGGTTTGATTCTTTAATCTGAAACCTTCATAATAATGTTATAAACACTCTGAAGATTAATTATTTACAAGAAACTCAAATTCCCAATTCCGTCTGGTTTCGGTAGAATACGTCACATATGCTTATAACAGGGTTCCCCCGGTCATGGAAAACCTGGAAAAGTCATGGAATTTAATTTCTAAATTCCAGGCCTGGAAAAGTCTTGGAATTTGATGAAAATGGCCAAAGTCATGGAAAAGTCATGGAATTTTATTTTCCGGAGGAAAAAAAAAAAAATCAAAATGACGATAGCCGTCTGGTTAAAAATTAAACGACTGGAAAATGAGAGTAAAAGGTCGTATTACACGGCACGCGGCGAAGTTGTCTGAAAAAGGTCATGGATTTTTCATAATTTGGTCATGGAAAGTTATGGAAAAGTCATGGAATTTAATTGTCTGGAAGGTGCAGGAACCCTGTTATAAATTTATTCCCAAAGTGTCATGGCCATAGCACAGTATAAAAAGTATAGATATAATTATTTAGTATTACAGCGGTTTTTCTGCAGTGGTGTAGGAGCCATATTTGGCAGTAGTTTACTGCTTTTAATTGGCCTATAACGTTTAAATGGAACATATCTTGCGCCAAACATTTTACAGAAATAATGTGGAAAATATGGGGTTTCTTCTGATATCATACTGTAAAAGCCAATATTTTTGCGTAAAGATATTTTCGCACATTTTGATATCATAGACATTTTGCGAATTGTTTTTTTTTGCGAGCGACCTTCTGGATGCACTGCATGAATGTTATAAACAATATTTTCGCGTGTTATAATTTTTCGCGGAAAATATTTTGGGCAAAAAACACCTCAAGTGATCGGAACATCCACTTTTACTTCCTTGAAGACTTTGCCCAGGTTTTAAATCCACAGTTGAGATATATAACAGGATTTTAGTGAAACTCCTCTAGTCAGCACCTCGCAGCACAAAGCATTTATTTGATGCGGCGATTGTGTTGCATATGCGTAATTTGATACGAAATTGAGATTTACACAAATTAGCGTCTGTAATAACATACTTGATATTGTGGATGATGCGGTGTCATATTTATTTAAGGCCTTGTCTGAGAAGATTGACACTTACTTGTTTTCTTAAGCCATCTTCATCTATGCATATTTAAATGGTAAGGCTTCACAAAGTTTGTCAGCAATGATTTTTTTCAAGATGGACCATAGGGCCACAAAAAAGAGAAGTTAACTTGCCCAATGCAAGCGGCACTAAAATCTGAAAATATGTGACCCATCACATCAAAATGAACATGTCAAATATTTGCCCAAGTCAAATATGAGTTATTGGTAGAACTTGAAAGAGCAAATTTTAAGCTTTAAAATGACACCATATTGAAGGTAATGGGCCTCTATCTCAAAACTGTGTTTGCCGACAACATGTCCTTTTTGACGCGACTGGTCACATACAGAGTGTATCAAAAAAATTCGACTCTGTTTCATGACGGTGTAATAATTATTATAATCATTGGACCATGACCAATTTAGTCTCAATGTAAAGCCCAATTAATTATTATGATATCCTGAAAATATGAGATCAATCCGATAAAAAATAAGAAAACTAGCGAACTTTGTGTAAACCATGTCATTTACTGGTTTGTACAATGGGAATTCACACAGTAACCGTTTGTACAATGGAAATTCACACAGTAACAGTCGAGTAACATGAAAGTGCTCGATTTGTAACTCAATGAACCATCCACCGTGGGTTCGAGAACTATTTAACAAAACTTTTTTATTTTGCGCTGAATATGTATGCATCTGTTTTGCGGATTTTTTTAGCCTTGCAGTATTGATTTGTGCCAGAATTAAATGGATTACCAAACTAAACTTTGCTATTGACTGATAGATTATTTACTATGTTGACAATAATATTATTACGTATTGATACGTAAACTATGTTATTTACTGGTCTGTACATGTAGATCCCATTGTACAAACCAGTAAATGACATGGTTTGCGCAAAGTACGCTAGTTTTCTTATTTTGCATCGGATTGATCTTATATTTTCAGGATATCATAATAATTAATTGGGCTTTACTTTGAGACTAAATTGGTCATGGTCCAATGATTATAATAAGAATTACACCGTCATGAAACAGAGTCCTATTTTTTTTGATACACCCTGTATATATAGGGTCACTTTTTTTCTTGCTTTTTAAAATACTTTTTGAAAATTATTATTATTTTTCTTCAAATTGTTTTAAAATGGTTTTAATAATGTTTTTTTGATATTTCTAAACTACAGGGTGAGTCAAAAAGAAGTTGTACGGGAATGAATATTTGTTTAAAAATAGACCAAACAAATTTGACAAACCAATGAGACACGTATTCAAAGAGCAACTTATTCCGCTCACATGACAAAAGAAATCATTGAAATCGATCAATTATATCAAGAGCTATGCCTGTTTTAAAAAAAGAACCCCCTTTTTTAGCTGTCCACGAAACGCTTAATTCTCTTGATATCTAAGTGGGCAGCAAAATGTACACTCGGTCATTCATATTCAAATAAGATTAAAGCCCGGGAGTTTCAAACACAGGTGGGAATGGTGTGCCTAAAATAAATAATCAGTGACTACAATAAAACTTTAACCTTCTCTTTTTGACGGATTTTATTATTTTGCATTATGAGGAATAAAACAATTACTTCCTGATATGATAATGATGAGTTTTAAACATTGTCTTTACTTTGTTCTGTTTTACGTATCGGTGGACAGCTAAAAAAAATGGGTTATTTTAGTAAAATAGCTATAACTCTGGATAGGAATGATCGATTTCAGTCATTCTTTTTTTCAGATGATCGGAAGAATATTCTCGTCAAAAATATCGCTTGAGTTTTAGGTCAATTTTCTTTTTCTTTCTCAGGAAAAAATATTCAAATCCGTACAACTTCTTTTTGACTCACCCTGTATTTTAAATATCATTAATTGGTTATGATTAATAGCAAAATGTGTTCTGTTTATGTTTAACTGCAACTCAAACTATAACATTGTCAAGTGCTCACCTATTTGTTAAATATTAAACGTTCAAGAGTTTTAGGAAAAAAGAAAGATGCATGCATGTTGAGCATTTTTTAACATCAGTGTTCTTGTGTAGTATCTGTTTGTTTACCTAAAAATAATCGACCGACAGACCCGGATTTTGGCGCTTAAAGGGCAAGTCAACCTTTTTTCCCTAGTGAAAATGGATTTTATCGTTATGATTTTATTGAGTTTCCCTCAAAATTAGTGATGACTCTTCATACTAGACTTGCAGATTCTCTGTATTTCCAAAGTATTTCCCAAACTGAAAGCCTCTTATATTTTGTGTATATGTTTATGTCAGTTTAAAACACTGCCCTCTTGTGCCCACATTCTTTGAAATTTTCCAGGAAGAAGCTTCCCAAATGCCCTTCTTTACCCCATCCTCTTTTCCCCACCACCATGTAATGTATAATTGCTTTACAAGTGCATGGCTTTGATTTTACTTTGCGTAATTCAAAGCTCTCTTGGGTCCTTAACCCCATCTACGTCTTATCTGATTAAGATAATGGCTTAAATGCTATATCAAAGAAATACCGTTCTATTCATTAAACCATTGTCGAATATATATAATATAAAAATTATATGGTAGGAAAATAGTTATCTCATGTATATTGACCATATTTATTGAACACAGAACTATAATGTTCAAGTAAACGAATTTAAACTGCACATCCCAAACCTGTGATTATTTGAAATTCATGCCCGGTTGTCTGTGTCGAAAGTGCTGTTGGGATTTTGGTGACGATGACATAAGACCGCCTCATCAGCAACAGGTCACTGGACGGTATCACGCAGGAGTTCAATGCATAAATCGATAATATCAATACATGAAACAGAGATGCGGACATCTCGTACTGTTTAGTCATAGCTTTGATCAATATGGCGACGTCCATACATGTGACTGTTTTTCTTTCTAAAGCTGATTTTGTCTTTATGCGGTACTTTTAAAAACTTTTAACCTACCGAATTGGTCTGTATAATAATAATGTTTCATATCTGAGCGCTAAAGTTCCATGGCACGGATTTCCTTTAACTATACTATTACTATGTAATAATTACCATACCCAGGTATATACGCACGCACGGTTGCATGTGCAATGTTCTCCAGTTCACGGTTATTTTTTTGTCTATATGCACACAATCAATTAGATACCAATCTAACGAAGATTTTAAAGACACCACCACAATGCATTGCGATTTTGCAAAATGCCCTAATTCTGGTCTCCAATTTGTCTCGGTTCCCATAGACAAATGCACACAATCATGGCTCCATAGCACGTTCATAGTTGAAGCTCTTAGGTTCTAGTTTACTGTTTACATCAATGAATAAATTAGTTATCAATATCAGTGTTCCTTTTTTCTTATTTCTAAAACTTAAGAGCTCGACAATTGCATTGTGTGAAAAAACCTTTAGTTGGCTGGCGTTTGCGCAATGCATTGTGGGAAGACCTTAAAATCTTCTTTGATACCATTCAGTATGAATGTGTTTTCCTTGACATCGAGAACGCATTTATATTTTATATAAATCATCTACAGCCGACTTGAGTGAATGGGAGAGATGTCCATTTTCAAGATAATATTTTTCATCTTTTTTTGTCCATGGGGAATTGGCTATACTACAGAAATTCTGTTATTGACGTGGGTGGATTTGTATATCATATTTACCTTTGTCTATCAAGGAGATTCTACAACTGTTCAGATTTTCCCCTGAATTCAGGCTTTTGTTTTCTTTTTTAAATCATAATGCTTGGAAGTTTTATTCATTTTCAACCATCTTTTTAAGTTCTACCAGCTTCAAGATTTTAATTACCTGAAATTGTTTGAAAATGTTAAGGTTTCATTTTTATTTAATTATTTTTATAATATTTTAGATTTCTCTTTTTAAAGGTAGATGCTCCGATTGCTGGCCCGATTTTCAACATGATGTTTTCTATTTAACATGAAAGGTCATCCTTAAAATTGTTGCATTCCAAAGTTTGAGTTGCATAACTCCAATGGTTCTATTTTTAGAAGCAAATGGTCACAAAATATTGCCTCATTGAGCAGTACACAAACTGGTTGGTGGTTAACAACCTTTGGCAGTAATTCACCACATTTTAGCTTATAATGTCGAAATGGAACATTTCTGGCCCCTAAGATTTTACAGACATAATGAGAAAAATATGGAGATTCTTCTGATATCAAAATATCTTGATGTGAAAAAAAAATCACAGCCCCAAAAATGTGATCGGAACATATACCTTTAAATGTTTGAGAGTTTCTGACATTTTTGAAAAATAATTACTTTCAATCATTTTGTTGATGTTTTTGTATATACCTTTAAATGTTTGAGAGTTTCTGACATTTTTGAAAAATAATTACTTTCAATCATTTTGTTGATGTTTTTGTATCTTTACAGGAAGGTGATGTGTATTGCATAGATGCTCGTTTCTATGGTAACATCAGTCGATTCATTAACCACCTGTGCGAACCAAACATTGTGCCTGTCAGGGTTTTCATCGATCATCACGACCTCCGCTTCCCCAGAATTTCGTTTTTCACTTCCAGGGATATCCGGGCAAATGAGGAGCTTGGGTGAGTAGTAAATATTTGTTTGTACCTTTATAAAAGCCTCAAAAACAAACCTGAATCATGACAACCTTAAAATTGGGCATCACAGCGGTAGTTTTTCTGCAAACATGTGTTTTATCATGGTTTCGCTTTTATCGTATCATATTTCATGTCTCGGAGATTACAAATAAATCTTTAATCAATCACACACAGAGATAGATTGAATAATTAATGAAGAGTAAATGCACAAAGTCATCTTAATAAATGCAAGATCCACAGATTCTGTGTGTGTGGCTAAATGTATATCATTATAACAAATCTCTGTTGATGGAGCCGCCAGGTCATACATCATTAGAAGGTCCTTTCTTATGTCCAAACCTTAATGGGTCGACTTTTGAAAGATTACATAAATTACTTGGTTTAAAAAAAAATCAATATTTTGTTTAACAAAGAGTTTGGGATAAAAATAAAGGCAACTAATTAATACATCTCAATACCATCTACTGCAATTATAATTAGGAGACAAAAACAAAAAAAATCTGTTTTGCAGATTGTCATAACTTCTCAGGTAGGGTCGGTCGTCCGGTTAGGCTGGGATTTTATTTTTCCAATAATTTTCAAAATCAAAAAAGCATTGTTTTCCAAAACCTTTCACAGAAATTTGAAGTCCAATAATGTATTCACCTAGAGGCAAATTGCTGTGATCTGATTATTTTCAATGTTACAATAAATCTGAATTTATTATATTCCTGGCTAACGAAATAACTACAACTTTTGTTAGATTTTCCCCACAACAAAAAATGTACACAAATTTAAAGATTTGTTGATTCTTTGTTGAAAATTGTTGAAATGTTATGAAACATTTTTCAATTAGAAAAAAAGAAAGATTTTTGTTGTTGAAAATATATGAACAATTTTGGATTTACTTAATTTTTTTGGGGAGAAACAACGAAAAAACAAAATAAAACGGACAGACAGACTGACCCTAAAACAAGGTTGCTTTGTTGTCGCTTAAAGAATATATGAAAAAGAAAAACAGTTTTGTTCCCATGCTAGAGGCCCATTCAAATTATGGAAGTATAGCACTTGTATTGTGATTGGTTATAAAATGACTATTAGTTATGTCCCTGAGGCATATCTATTGTGTTCAGCCTGGACAATGTATTATTAATTATATTGCATTATTTCCATCCATTTTCTGACATTCTAGTTAAATATTATTTCTTATTTTCTGTGCGTCCTATTTCAGGTTTGATTACGGAGACAAATTTTGGGCCATCAAGTCCAAGTTCTTCACCTGCTGTTGCGGTTCCAGAATATGCAAGCACAGTCAACCAATACCAGACCTATTCAGTGAAGCCAATAACGCTGGGGTAGAGATATGAATATCAAAGTCAACCAATAGCAGACCTATTCAGTGAAGCCAATAACGCTGGGGTAGAGATATGAATATCAAAGTCAACCAATAGCAGACCTATTCAGTGAAGGAAATAACGCTGGGGTAGAGATATGAATATCAAAGTCAACCAATAGCAGACCTATTCAGTGAAGCCAATAACGCTGGGGTAGAGTTATGAATATCAAAGTCAACCAATAGCAGACCTATTCAGTGAAGCCAATAACGCTGGGGTAGAGATATGAATATCAAAGTCAACCAATAGCAGACCTATTCAGTGAAGGAAATAACGCTGGGGTAGAGATATGAATATCAAAGTCAACCAATAGCAGACCTATTCAGTGAAGCCAATAACGCTGGGGTAGAGATATGAATATCAAAGTCAACCAATAGCAGACCTATTCAGTGAAGCCAATAACGCTGGGGTAGAGATATGAATATCAAAGTCAACCAATAGCAGACCTATTCAGTGAAGCCAATAACGCTGGGGTAGAGATATGAATATCAAAGTCAACCAATAGCAGACCTATTCAGTGAAGCCAATAACGCTGGGGTAGAGATATGAATATCAAAGTCAACCAATAGCAGACCTATTCAGTGAAGGAAATAACGCTGGGGTAGAGATATGAATATCAAAGTCAACCAATAGCAGACCTATTCAGTGAAGCCAATAACGCTGGGGTAGAGATATGAATATCAAAGTCAACCAATAGCAGACCTATTCAGTGAAGCCAATAACGCTGGGGTAGAGATATGAATATCAAAGTCAACCAATAGCAGACTTATTCAGTGAAGCCAATAACGCTGGGGTAGAGATATGAATATCAAAGTCAACCAATAGCAGACCTATTCAGTGAAGCCAATAACGCTGGGGTAGAGATATGAATATCAAAGTCAACCAATAGCAGACCTATTCAGTGAAGCCAATAACGCTGGGGTAGAGATATGAATATCAAAGTCAACCAATAGCAGACCTATTCAGTGAAGCCAATAACGCTGGGGTAGAGATATGAATATCAAAGTCAACCAATAGCAGACCTATTCAGTGAAGCCAATAACGCTGGGGTAGAGATAAGAATATCAAAGTCAACCAATAGCAGACCTATTCAGTGAAGCCAATAATGCTGGGGTAGAGATATGAATATCAAAGTCAACCAATAGCAGACCTATTCAGTGAAGCCAATAACGCTGGGGTAGAGATATGAATATCAAAGTCAACCAATACCAGACCTATTCAGTGAAGCCAATAATGCTGGGGTAGAGATAAGAATATCAAAGTCAACCAATAGCAGACCTATTCAGTGAAGCCAATAACGCTGGGGTAGAGATATGAATATCAAAGTCAACCAATAGCAGACCTATTCAGTGAAGCCAATAACGCTGGGGTAGAGATAAGAATATCAAAGTCAACCAATAGCAGACCTATTCAGTGAAGCCAATAACGCTGGGGTAGAGATATGAATATCAAAGTCAACCAATACCAGACCTATTCAGTGAAGCCAATAATGCTGGGGTAGAGATAAGAATATCAAAGTCAACCAATAGCAGACCTATTCAGTGAAGCCAATAATGCAGGGGTAGAGATACGAGTATCAAAGTCAATTCTATCTTTAGTGAATGGATGAAGGTGTATATAAATTGATCAGTTCCAAATTGGCAAAGCCTCATTACAGCAGCGAATGAATACAGAAGGACGCTGCCATGCATGAAGACTACAAGTGCATTGTGTATCCTTTGCGTGACAACTGCATGCAACAAAACCTGTAAGCTTCGACTATTTTTGCATGTGGAGAGATCAAAAACAAATATTTCTCGCTAATTTGGAACTTATTAAACAATAGTAAAAAAAATACAGAGGGGCATAAAGTCAATTGTTATCAGTCCGGTCCTACTTCCTGTTCAGACCACATTACCTGATGCAACTCTGTGGAATTTGACAACCTAACCCCAATATGTTTCATCTCGACTTAAATTCATTAATAGCGATATCTGCTTTGGCCATACTTAAATCACATGTCCAAATGGAAAAAATATTCACCAAGAGGTAGTAGTTTAGATATGATTAATCCATATTTACTTGCTGGTTTGATTTGCTTAGGCATTGGCAATAAGGGGACAAAGAAAAAAACATGTTCTACAGGCAAACGGCCTCTATAAGGCAGGGTCAGGTGTTTCAATTTTTTAATTTTTTTGTTGTTGTTGAAAATTCAACAAAAAAATGGTTGGTTGGGCCCACAGAACAGATTGTTTTCTGGGGTTTTTCGTCACCTTGCAGTGATGTTGGGAGCAGGCTGTTTGTGTGGAGTATCGCAGCCCTTCCAAATTCATCATGCATGCGGTATTGCAAATTTAAAGAATTGTGAATTACCTATTATATAGGAACATGTGCAAATTAAGAAATAGCCTTTTCCTTTGTGAACAATCCCAACATACGAAAAAAATTGTACGCAACAAAAACCCTTTTACACCAATATCTGCCATGGAATGGAATAAACTTAACTCAGGTGTGCTCAATATAATTATATAGAATGAACAAATTTGCACACATAAATAAAATCAAAATCCTGGTTTTTTATTTGAAAAGTCTGCCCTACTGCCTTTGTTTTGTCCGTATAAAACTTGCATATTTGTCAGTGGCTTTATAAATAGATGATATTATCATTAAAATACAAGCAGCTAGTGACAATTAAAGTATGTTTGATGGGATGTTTTTAGTGAAAAGTAAAAAACCATCCCACCAGAAAAGGCTGCCCTTTGTAATTCTAGAACACCCATTAGAACAGCTCCCAGGTAGTAGTGATATAATGGAGGCCTTAAATATTGTATTGTATTAACCTTTCACATTTTTTTATTCAGTGCAGGGATAACACTGCATATGTCTTTTGTACTATACCACAGTATTTGACAATGATACTTTATTATAAAATGTTCTCATATATTATAACAATCAGAACAAAGAGCAAATGTATATTTTAAATTAGATGTTTTTTAAACCAGATTATAAGAAATGCCCAAACGCACTAATGGATGATTTTGATAGCTTAAGTGGCTATCGAATGGCACAAATAGAAAAATAAACTTAATTATCCCAGCACCTTATCTCAAAAGCGTATATCTGTATTGCAAATGCCAAGGTGTTTTAAGTGTGATATGTTTTGACGCTATTATAAATAGCACTTTGTAATATGTTATTTTGTCCACAATAGTAATAGTATTCAAATGTGCTTCCAAATGGCATGCTGCAGTAAAAGGAAGCACTTCCGTTACTCACAAGTGCCTCTTGTGCAAATGTTTTTACAATTTTCCTCCCAATTTTGGTGGAAGAAACCCTCAATTTGACCTCACAATTATGTATTATGTGTGTGTATCAAGCAATTGCATTGGTTGCCGGTTTTTTTGTACGATATGCCGTATAAATTAGCGTCTAAACGCTTGCAATGTATAATTTTTGTGCATGTAATGAAATCCAAGCGGGACTGTATTGAAGATGTGTAATTAAAAATGTCCCAATAGAGTAGCATAGCGCATGTCCAGAGATACACTTATGCATTTCTATGTTAAATACAATGGATTGCTGTCATAGCAGAACCAAGTTGGTTTAATTACGCCAGGAATTTGATTTGAAATCCTCTAATTGTACACATTTAGCAGTCTGATCATTGTATGGTGATTCTTTGTACCAATGAGCACAGCTCCTGCTCCAAGCATATATCTGTATGCAAAAGGGTTTTATAAAATCTACAAGATATTGGCGGACAACTGGAGTATAATATGAATTTTCTATCCGTAATATTTGCTGTAGATTTCTGTAGTTTAATGAAATATGTGTAAAGCACAGAGTCCATCATGTCAGATCCAACCGTGAAATGTGATTTTTGCTCAAAGTGTTTTATTCAGCCGAATTTGATATATCAATATATCACATATTTGGTAAGCGCAGTATCCCCTTACCATTAGTGTGATTACATTGATTGTGTTACCAGAAAATATATGTCATTCGTTTCAATTTCATGGCCTTTTTCTAGCAAATTGTGATTTACTTATACTTGCACTAAATACAATGTACTTAAGTTTACAGGGTGTCCCTAAAAAATGGTGCACGAGTTCCATGTCATTGCTCTCATTAATTATTCTATATTTGGCATTAGTTAAAAGATACATTTAGTTGGTCTATAAATGCTGTTTGTTTTATTACATTTGCTTTGATCAATCTAAAAATCGAATTCGGGATTGTGCCACTTTTAGAAAAAGATGTTTTTTTGTGGAATGTGCTATTTTGATAATTAAATTAAGCATTCAGTGTTTGGATATTTATATGAGCCTCAAGAGGTCAAGACAACAAAATTCACTTTTATATGAAGTTTATTTTGAATGTTTTGCTTCAGCCTATCCAAAGATATGGTTTATTGACTAAGAACAAACATAATCACAGTTTTTCTGCAAGCACCTTTTTCTGCTTGTGATTGATCGAGCGTATCGTTCGATCAATATCAGCAAAATACAATCAAACACACAGCATCTGAAAGCCAACTAAGTTACCATTTAGCTTATATAAACATTAATGCCAAATATTTAATGAATGAAATGATGTGCAACATGTGCACCATTTTTTTTAGGGACACTCTGTATAAAAAAGCAGATTGATCAATTTAAATACCTTGAATTTGAAGTGTCTTTGAATGCACAACACCAAACTATTTTGGCCAAATGTATATATGAATTTATTATGAAGAATTGTTTTGATATCTATTGCAAGCAAGCCATCCACATGTATTGGCTATTCCAGTTGATCACACACCCCCCCCCCCCCCCCCCCCCATGGAAGATATAACCTTAATCTTCCCCACAGGGAGTGTGTATTTCAAATGGAGTTTTAAATTCACACTCCCTGTGTGGAAGGTAATGTCTTGCATAGGGGTGTGTGGGTTTTAAATGGAATAGTCCATTCCGCAAAAACGTTTTACGTCGTACGTACATGTAGTATTTTTGATTTCAGTTGAATGTAGATAATAGACTTATTTTGTTGTGAGAATTGTGTTGTGTTATAACATGTGCCAATTATGGGTCGAAATAATGCTGAATTTGTACATAGATTTGTAGGTTTCAATAACATGAATTTTACTTTGTAAAACAATTGTGTACGATATGATGTTCTTTTTTTGTTGGTCTTGAATGTCTTCAAATTTAAAGATGGAATAAAATGAACACTTGATTTATATACTCATAAATACGTGTACGTGTATTTTGTTATGTCAATCTTTGTTAACCGTGTGGGGAGGTTTTGGGAATAGAATTATCACGAGGAAAGAACAGGCCAAATAATGACCAACGTGCTCCGTTCCCCTTATTTGTTTATGTGAGGGACGACTACCCCCACCCCTAAAATGTCCTTGTGGGGAGATGCGTGCCACCCCCTCCCCCTAAAAAATGTTAAGATTGGCATTTTTGCGCGCTTAATATGAAGCTCAATTTTTAACTCAAGATGGCTCCAGAGTGTTTGCGCGCTTTGTAATGTCTCAACATTAAACAATTTCAATTTGTTTTGACTTCTTCACGTGCCTTAAAACTCTTGTTGCCAAAATCTCCAGGCTGTGACATGTAATGCAGCAAGCGGTTGCATGCCAGTGCATTTTTTCAGTTCTGTCAGTAAGGTAACCGTTTGGATATTGACATGTCATTAGAGTAGAGTATTGAAGTAATCCTGTGTGTCATTTTGATGGACAGATTTTCAAGATATGACCGTGTGAAAAATTATAAGCTACTTTTGAGCCCAGTTTATTTTAGGTGTAAAAACAAAAATTCGCAAAGCTATATTTTCTAAATGCAGTAATTATACATATTTAATGCAGTAGAGGTGTTGCCTGTCACATCTTTTAAACCTTGATAATTTTATATATTTTGACATTTTAAGTAGGCAAAATTAATGTTTTAGTTCATAGGAAAGAGCGGGGAGTGTTCGCCCCATTTTCATTTGAAATGGCCTAGAGATGTCAATTTTAAAGATTGAATGGACCTATTGACATTACATGAAAGATTGATATCTTGGCTACATACGACCACAATTTCAGTACCCTCAGGCCTCACTGTAAATGAATGAGTAAAGGATAAACAGAAGTGTCAAAAATGGTGAACTTCCGGGGCAAGTTCGTCATGGTCTCATAATTAGGCACCATAAAGTAGTATGTATCAAATAGATATACACATTTGTTATGCAATGTGATTTTCTTCCAAAAATTTAAATTATGATAAAAACCACATTTATTAACTCTAATTTTAGTGCTACTCCATTCCAGATAGCTATTTTTATAATTACAAATAGGCTACAGGATATGAATTGCAATTTTGAAATTAGACAAAATCTTAATAATATAAATCCCCATTGGCGAACATGCCCCATCA
>CM069453.1:70618500-70655376 GCA_035610835.1 Ophiura sarsii | reverse complement strand
GGTAAGTTTTATTAAGATTTATCGGATTTATCCAAACACAATACAAAATGGATTCTCTATATTAAAACGGGAAATATTTAGGTATAAGTTAGGCCTATATGACACGAAAATGAAAGAAAAAGTTGATGCGCCGTCATCAACAAAAGATCATCTAAAGAAAAAAAAGGTTTTTTTACTCATGTAACATTTCCAATAGTAATTATAAATTCTTATCTACGGAGAATAATCAATAAGATTGGCCTGAATTATCATGCCCCTATGCTATCCAGTGGTGTACATTTTGTTCTTGACATTGGAGGGGGGGGGGGGGGGGTTGATTGACCAGTGGCAGTACCAGCATCAACATTTTAGGGGGGCGGGAGCAGTAGCGTAGCCATGGACACCTAAAATGGGGATGGCGAAGCGGGAAAATGGGGACGAGAGAAGAAGGGGGTGAAAAGAGAGAAAGAAGGGGAAGGAGAGGGAGAAAGAGAAGAGAAAGGGGGAGGAGAGGGAGAAAGAGAAGAGAAATGGGGACGATAAATTTTTCATGTAGTACATTTACTGTGCGATTATTTTTGACTGTGCGATTTTTTTTGGAGTGTGCGAAATTGTTTGACTCCACCCCCCCCCCCCCCCCCCCCCCCCCCCCACCACCCCACACACTTACGTTAAATTCACGAGGTAAGTGACTAGAAGAAAAAAATTGGGGCAACCTTTTACGAAAATGCTTTAAATAGGACGATATTGATGTTTGCCCCCCCCCCCCCCCCCCCCCCCCGGAATGACAATGCTGGCTACGCGCCTGGGCGGGAGGACAAGAAAAAATGTGGGTGGAAAAAAAGCACGCAAGACAATTGTTGGGCATATTAAATACGCACAAAGAGCGTGAAAATGCCATAACATAACATAACATGGGGTGTGTGTGATTGCATAGGCCATCCCCCATGGTCAAATAATGGGGAGGGGGTGGCGGTGGGGTATATCCTCTCATACGCACGGGATTTACGCCTACGCTGATATCCAATTATATACGGATTTATGTGGGTCTCTTCGTGTTCATTCTGTTGCCAACCGGAAGAATGGGCCCGATTGTTTTAATAGGGATGGTAAATTTAAAAAAAACCTCCCACGTTTGTTGGCAGGGTCACAATAGATACAACCGATATCAACATTCTACTGATGTAATAAATCTTTTCCTCACCTCATCTTGTATGTTGAATTTCTATATTCACTTTATTAATACAATTGGAAGACGACCTCGACCCGAACGTCGAAGAGAGCGCTCGGATCGACCAGAGATCGACGAAATGAGAGCTCGGATGAAAGCTGCTGATGCGTCCAGCAAGATCCTTAAACACGCAACCCCGGATTGCAATGAAAACCGTATATGGTGACATAGGCCTACTGTCCATTTGAAAAGCGTTTTCCGAAGAAGAAGCAACCACGCCAATCTGGTAGGTGCAGATTTCTTTATTCGACAATATATTTTCTTCATTTTCTTCTTCTTCTTTCACCCTTCTTAAAATTCACAAAAACACTAATATCGAATAAAATGATATAGGCCCTATTCAAACATTATTTTGGGACCGTGGTGAGCGCCATCGCCAAGCATACCAAGGCAGCGGTGGCGGAGGACCCAGGAGGAGACGTGTCTCATAAGTTGGTCAAGTCCTATGCTTTTTTGATTTGCCGAACCATCATTCAGTATGTCTATTTTCCCCATTCCATTATCACAGCAAAGAAGATTCGATGTAGGTCAGCGAGGTATAAATCCCAACAAGCGGCTGCAGAGAGCCCAGATGTAATGGCAATGAAGGAACGTATGATGAAAGCCACTGCGGCAAGCATTGAAACACGCCAAATACCTCAAAAAATCGCCTGGTGCCCAAACCCTACCCAGTTGTCCCCTCACCGACTGCGGCGGTGGTTAACCACCCGACGGTCCCTGCACCCTCACAACGCCGACAACAAAAACAAGATGTGTGCTCTATTGCAAAAAGGTTTACAAGCATTCCAGCATCTCGGACAGGGAGAGTCAAACCGAGTTAGGTGCGGTATTGTAACTTTTGTGTATTCACCTGACACATGATGCATTGAGTGTGGTAGTTTTTTAAAGAACGACGCATAACAATCCCGTGCGGTATTGTAACTTACAATCCCGCACCTTAATGGTCAAACCTCGGCTCACACGTGGATGATGCATCAACTGGTAAGAGCAAAACCAATAATTAATTACTTTCACCATTCAAACCAAACCATATGTAAATGGTCTTCATATAAGATGTAGGGCTTGGCCGCTGGATTCCACCCTCCCCCCAACTCTGTTGGACTTCTTTACGCGTGCGCTCGATACGGCTACAACGAGCGCAGTTTGAACTCCGATGAACAAGGGGTGTTTTTTTTTCAAATTAAAAACAAGAACGTTAGAAATGTTTTGATTTTTTTTTTAATTCCGACATTTTTGAGAAAACGCCCGACAGCGACCCTACCTAAGACTAATAGGCCTAGAGGTCCATTTGCCCGTAGGCCCTACACTGCAAATACTACTGTGTTAAAAGTAACACCGAGAGTGTTGATTTTAACACCAACGTGGTTTCCTGAGAGGACCATACTCTTGGGCGTTACTTAACACCATTCTTTGGTGTTAATTAATCAACACCTTTTGGGTGTTAAAAGTAACACCGAGAGTGTTGATTTAACACCAACAACTCAACTTGTACTTGTAAATAAATGCTTGCAAATAAAATATTTCACTGTTCAACAATTCAAATTTATTTTAAAACTTAAAAGTTTGTGAATTAATGTTCTTACTTGCCATTTAGTGGTGCATGTTGCAGATCGAATCATTAGATGAAATGTACGAGGGGCATTCAGTAAATAATGAAAGTGATCATGGTATGGGATGCATGAGTGATTCTCATTGAGGGATAATGTGATCAATACAAAGTATGAACCTTTATCTTTCAAACAGTACAGTTTTGGATTTATAAGTGTGAACTATGACGTCATAGCATTGTCTCAAAGTAAGTACACTTGGGACACTACTTAATCAGTTATTTGGCGGGAAATTTGAATTATTTGTATGAAACATGTGATAAGAAGATTGCATAACATGACACCAGAAGCAGGTAAATCCCATTTTTTTTCACGTAAGTATGATAAAAAGACAATAACTTAAATCCCTGTGTAATTTGATGTATGTAGTATATGAGTAAAAAGTAAGGAGAGGCAATCGAATAAAAAGTATACAAATATCAGTATTTCAAATAGCCAATTTTCATTGAAAAATGCCCAGTCAGCGAATCACTAATATTGCGGAAAATCAAACAATTTATGAAAAATCCAAGCAATTAACCAGTTTGGGAGATTCCATATGATAGTTAACTAATTTTCTGAACTTATTCGCATGAAACCTGCAGAAAATGTGCGCATGCGCAGACGGCAGATCATTTTGAACAGGGCCACAAATGGCTAAAATCAAGAAATTTACCAGATAAAAGCTTACTGTGCCTTCAAATTCTAATCAGAAATAATTAAAAATGCTTAAATCAATGTGTTTAAATATTGTGATAGTCAAAATAAAGATATACATGAATGTATCAATCAAAGATGGCTGCCACAACCTCTCTTATTACTGTTATCTTTAGAGCTACTATATATGTATTGTTAAAGTAATCGTCACATAATTTCAATGGTTTGAGAAATTTTATGAACAGCTCCTTCTGAAATCCCCACTATTATTGCTTTACATCCCACACAAATTTACTAAATTATAATCCCTCCATTGTTCTTTATCCTTTGTTGTTTTCAAGGTATATTATTGCGGATTTTGCTAAATAAAAGCGCATTTGAGATGGTCCCTTCTTATTTGCGTTAAGGAATTCAGGTCTAAAATATAATAAAGAGCGGAGATAAGTGTGTGTTCTAACTATGTGCCAAGTGTCATCTGTTTTTATGCTTGCATTGCCGAGATATACGCAAATGTATCGATCAACCCATTTTCAACATATTACATATCCAGCCAAATAATTGACAGATTTCAGTCAGTGTCTGAAACCTATTGTGTTTATGTTAATGACATTACATCACCAAAGGTATCTAACATTCCAAAAGTGTATTGTTTGAAAGACAAAGGTTCATACTTTGTATTGATCACATTATCCCTCAATAGAATCACTCATGCATCCCATACCATGATCACTTTCATTATTTACTGAATGCCCTCGTATATACATGTATAAATATACAATCCAAAGTGTAACGAAACCAATATAACCAACCTCAGTGCGCATGTGTGGAATAATGACACCATGGGTGTTATTCTTACACCAGGTTTAACACCAGAAAGCCAGCTCATATGCAGTGTTACATTTTTTGCAGTGTAGAAAAAGGGGTTTTCGCCGCCTAAGTGTACCATCCTGAATCCCGGCTCAGATTTATTTGACATCCTTAACATAATTAAAACATGTTTCAAAGGGGAATTATGTGAAATACGCGATGGGGGAGACATTTGTGATGCAATAAATCTCGTAAGAATCTAATTGGAAAGACAACCTCGCCCAAATTCTTATTTTGGCTTCAAGAGGAATTATGTGTTTGCGGCGTTTATGCTGTTCAAAAACAAATGCACACCACAAACCACTACACCAACCAAAACAAAGAAACACCCCAACAAACAACCACACAAATTAACAGACAAAAATCACACCAAAACAAACAAACAAAAAACACAACAACAAACACCAATAAGCAAATCGACCAACCAAAACTCATCCCAACAAACAACCAAACACATATAATATCACAACTATAATCATGCAGGACCACGAAATGCATGATGCTCGTGGGGGAAGAGCTTGTATTCCAACCGATTACGAGATATCTCGAAATAACACTAACCCTAACCCTAACCCCGACCCTAACAAGATCTCGTTATAGGATGGAATACAAGCTCTATACCTATCTCGTGATTAATGACAAATTCATAAGCTTTTCGTCGTCTTTCTTTTTACAGGAAAAGTCCGGCTACAAAAGAAGAAATCTGGATCATCCCAACAACAGCACCGTCATGTTAAGAAATCATCCCTGCTGGACGAAATGAATAGCATATCACCTAATTTGAACTTGAAAGGCAGCGCTTCTTCTAAACCTCTGGAAATTCACCCTGTTCAGAAGCCTCTGATTTCGGAAAATGCTTTGAAGTCTACGAACTTCTTATCAATGCTTTCAACTTTGGTCGAATCACCACCAATTGCAGCATCTTCCTCCTCAAAGAACGGCAGTAACTCACCAATCAGCCAACCGACGACAGTAATCGCTAAATCCGTAGATTCGACCAAGCAGACACTCCAGCGAAATGTTCAGTCCGTACTGTCAGTGTCGTTACGACTGCCCAACAACCGATTGTCACTCCAGTCGTAGTTTCGGCAAACATCGAACCTCAGACGTTCAAACCGGCGTCTCAACCGTTAAAAACCATCACGGTGGCTTGCCCTCGTCGGAAGTCCAATACTTTCACTAATTGCCAGAATTTACAACTGCAATTGTCCCTCAAGCAGACATGACTCAGATGGTCAAATCTAAGATGACACCATCAAAGCCATCTCGATGGGTTGGCCCAATTCTTGCATAAAGTTGCCACAATTTACGAATGAAATCGTCTCTCAATCAGAAATCATAAGACCCCGTCCAATCAGGCCATTTGTCCCTAAATCTGACATAATAATTCAACCCCCACGACCTACATCTCAGAATTTCAAATTTCATCACCAAATTGGATTTAGTTCGAATAATTCAGAAAGAGGAGGCGTGTTTGATGGAAGAGAGGATAAGCGCATTCGAATAATTAATCAGAACATGCGTTAATATCATAATTAATTATGGCAAGTTTTAGCACTGGTCATACTCATTTTACGGTACTTAGTTGTATGCTCAATAAACTGGTGTTCTTTTACTAATTTTAGTTTCTGTTGCGTTTATCGTGTTTAGGGGAGGATGGGGCAACTGGTCCGATTAAGCATATTTCATGATATAAAAGCTTAAAGCTCGTGTAAATATTTATGGAATTGCTATGAAAATATCACCCATGTAACTGTTTACATATAACATATAATCAATGTTAAAAAATATCCAAACAAATGGCCAATTACCACTAACTAAAAACTTTACTTGGCACGGACCAGTTACCCAATCATTGGGGCAACTGGTCCTATATGTTCCAACGGTTAGTATTATATATTATTTAACGTGTAAAAAGGATACAGGTCTCATGAAACCCATGTTTTATACAGTTTTCGTGGTTAACGTGTAAAAAGCCGTTATACTAATGGTGTACACAGCAAGCACAATTTTCGACTGCACGTTTATTAGATAAAAGCCCCATACATTTGTATATATACCCCTTTCTTTAATGTTTTTATTTACTTCATATAATCATCATTTAGTACTTATAATAAACCATCTTGATATTTAGCCAGCTTTTCATGTTACAGGGGAAGTTAGTCAATATGACAATGCTAACCCAACGGTTAATATACACAAAAAGCAGTGAATAAAATACATAAATCATGATATTTCGCCATTGAAAATATATTTACAGACACCATTTAAAATATAATACAGATGTTATTCATAATACCGAGGTTTTAAACCATTCTCCAGCAAGTTCGTATCATATTGTAATCATTCAATAACAGAAATAGTGGTATTAGACCCAAAATACCCCCAAAATGTCTAAAAAATAGAAAGAATGTGAAATATTTCATATTCTATTCACATTTCAATACCGAGTCATGTTTTATTGACACTAACAACTAATTTTCAAAATTAATTTTACAATTCTGATTAAGTTTTTGCAGGTGGACCAGTTGCCCCATACCCCTTCGTACCACTTACCCCAACAAATGATTCAGCACTTTGTCGAGATGAAACATTATTCAAGCACACGCCTGTGACGTTTTACGCCAAAATGTTTTACGACCATTTGTCATAATAATCAATAACTCCAAAACATTTCAGGAAAAAAAAGACAAAACTGCATCTTAGTTTTAGCCATTACGCAGTTTTCTGTATCTTTGAATTCGCAATTATAACGGCGTTCGGGTCCTACAAGTAGACGAGTGTCTTAAGATAAAATAAGAGATGGTATAATTTGTTATTTGCAAATTCATAAACTAATAACTCTACCAAATGAATACCCGTGATAATGAGTTAATTTGAAGCATTCTTCAAATGATAATTTTGATCGCAAATCCAAACCACCAATGTCCCAAGTAAGCAACATGCGCCATTTTACGGTCGTTACAGCCACAACCTATGGTTTTAATCATATTTCAAAAAATCACTGAGCACACTATACGATATAGCACCCATCAAATGCAATATGCACTTAGCACCTTAAGATGACTGTACTGCATGTATATATTTACTGTTGCATATCTATCACTGTCTATCAATCATATAAAGTTCATTAAACATGATCTAAACCTATCTTCATAAATCGCCCATACCATCTGTGAATTTTCAATAAGTCACTCAAGGAGGCGGCTTCAAAGATCTGGAGAATATCACATGTGTAAGAGGAATCATGGAATTATGATGGTCAAAAGCTCACAGATGGAGATTGTTGGTACAAGCGTGTAGAGCCTATATCGTCGCTATTTTTTCAAAACCTTGTATGTTTTTCCGGCCATTCAGCATGTATAAAGTAAAACTGCCAACGGTTATGCATAGGAAGAGTTGCTTTTTACATGTTCCGGGGCAAGAGAACTTTTACAAGGTTTTGATAGATGTGATTTTGTCACTTAAAAATGTTTAGAGCAGACCGCCATATATATAGGAAGTATTACTTTGTACATGCTGAAGGGCTGGATGGAGATGCAAGGTTTTGAAAGAATAGCGACGATATGTACCACATTTGAGAATTACTATAAAACAGCTAAATTTTGCGCGCAAGCGCGCATTTTCATTCCAATTTAGTTACAATTATACCAAATTTGACAATTATAGTGTAAAATGACGAAAAAATTGCGACCTTTGCGCGCATCTTTTGTTATTCATGTCCCCTAAAAATATTGCCCCCCCTCCTAAAAAAAAGAAAATGTATGATGATGCTGGTGCCGCGCCGCCACTACCAAAGTCGATCATTGCCATTCTGATGAAATCCTCAAATGTATGAGGATGAAATATCATAATTATGTGGATGAGTATTCATCATCATTGGTTTTGACAAGCATATTGTTTACTTCTATTAATAAGTTCGCAATGTTAACTTGGTTTTGAAAACAAGCTTAAGATTCTTCTTCTATATTGCAGTTTTGTTTTGTTTTGTCACCCCGCATTTGATCAGTTGGGCCGGATACATAATTATCAACCTTGTTGAACAATTGGTATTAAAATGATCTACAATCTTGGAAAAAAGTCTTGGAACGGTTTTCTGTGATTAACGGTAAACGGTCACCCCACTCCCCGTGCAATGTTGATGGATACCAATTCTAACAGCTTGCTAGAAAGTTTTACATTAGGATACTCGTTCCGGATGCGAGTCTGACATGGGTCGCATAATCGCACCGATGCGCGTTTTCTCGCACCGCGATAAAATATAATTGATTTCTTTTTACGCAAAATGCGGTCGTGGGATATTTCGTTGTTAAGGTTATCGCCTAAGCTTTCATTTGACACCAAAATTATGACTCTGCGACCTTCCGTTGGGAAGATATTTTGATCTGTACATTTTGCGCGTATACCCTTAGCGTTTCGCTTCTTTTTATTTGGCCTCAGATTCGTGATGCACCGCGATAAACGCACTTGGCAGGGTCAGCAGATGTTGAAAAATATTCCACACGTCTACTTTTAATATGTTATACGCAGGCGAGAACGTGACGCGTGCCGTTTTTGCGGATGCGTTTTTTGGCTTTCTGGAGTGTTACTTTTTAATGTGAGTATAGTTGACGCGCCTGTGGCATTGAAAGGATACTTGTTCAGGATGCGCGTCACATGGGCCTCATAAGCGCACCAATGAGAGTTTTTTCTCGCGCCACGATAAAACATAATTGATTTCTTTTTACACAAAATGCGGTCGTGTGATATCTCGTTGGTAAGGTAATTGCTTGAGCTTTCATTTGACACCAAAATTATGACTGTGCGACCTTCCGTTGGGAAGATATATTGATTTGTACATTTTTCGCGTATACCCTTTGCGTTGCGATTTTTTAATTGACCTCCGTTCATGACAGGGTCAGTAAATGTTGAGAAATATGACGCGCGTCTACTTTTAATATTTTATACGCAGGCGAGAACGTGACGCGTGCCGTTTTTGCGGATGTGTTTTTGACGCGCAATTGGCATTGATTTGTTTTGCCTGCGTATTGGGTGTCACATTTCTAACGCTTGTAGTTCGTCACGCTATGCATATTTATATATTTTTCAACGGATCTGTGATCACCTACAATCCTGGAGAAAAAGTATTCGAACGCTTTTCTGTGATTAACGGTAAACGGCCACCGCCACCCCCGTGCAATGTTGAGGGATGTCAATGGCTTCAGCAGCTTGGAAGAATGTCCCAACATTGATTGATGGGGGCTGGGGGGGGGAGGGAAAATCTCGTTTGAAGGTGTTCAGATAAGCACAGAAGACAATACGCATAAATAAATAGCTTGGAAATATATACATGCATTATTCAAAAAGTGCGCTAGCGTTACAAGGACTTATTTCCAAGATTGTACATGTAGTACGCCTTATAACATGTTTAACTTTTTCTAAATTTATAATAAAAGTTCCGTTAAGAAATTAATTGACAACTGAGAATGATGGTACTACTTTTATATGATTCACAAAGTAACGCCGAATTTGCATCTTCTTTCAAGTTTTTTCTCCACAGGAAGAGATGAAATGAAATTCTGATAAAACTTGGATGAAAGACGACGTTCATACTGAAATAATAATAAATTTAAACACTAGCCAAGCGTCATATGAATGTAGTAAATTGTCTTATGAATAATCAAATGTTCACATCCCCATAGTTACCGGGGGATATATTGAACTTGTCCATGCATTGTTGACCATGTGAGACATGTTGCATCTGAGTTATAAGCGAGGAGTATCGCATTTCTTTTTGTCCTAAATCACATCGTGATGAAGTATACTCTACACAGCTAAAAAACGAACCGTGATACGCGTTAATCGTGCCTGATTAACGCGTGTTGATTGAAAAAACGACCAATGATTTAATCTTTCAAGAGTAAAATACGGGTAGTACCGTTAATCTCTGCCAGATTAAATGTAATTTTTTTGTGAAAGGGTAATTGTTTCTATCGTTTTGCTGTATTTTACTCAAATTGCGATTAAAACTTAATCGCATTGCTTCACCGGTCGCGTCTTCCCCGTCAGTCACTCCTCGCGTGATCAAGAAATCAATACCTTATGATTAAAACTTGCACGCACGTGGTTATTGTGTTCGCCATTTGCCATATAGAGCCGTGCCGCAAGATGGACACGGAGATGAACACCAGTGAAATGGAGGTTTTGATGAATCTTTGGGGATTGCCTACACTCATTAATATATTCCAAGGTAAATGTTGTTCCATTTGTCAATGATTTAATTTAACTAGAGGGTGCGAGCTATTTATAGGCCTATTGAGTTTTAAGCTTTAAGCTTACATACTACAAAGCTTTAAGCTTACATACTACATACATATGTAGTATGTATGTAGTATGTAAGCTTAAAGCTTGATGGGACTCGGCAATTGCCGAGTCCCATCAAGCTTTAAGCTTAAAACTCAATAGTCCTATTAACAAATGGAACAATATTTACCTTGGAATATATTAATCAGTAAGTTTAATCTGGCCAAGAGTAAACTTTAATCTACCTATATCGATTAAAAATTAATCCAAAAATCGAGTAGTTCCCTTTTTACTACCGTGTCGATTATTTTTTTAATCTGGCCAAGAGTAAAACTTTAATCTACCTATATCGATTAAAAATTAATCCAAAATCGAGTAGTTCCCTTTTTACTACCGTGGCGATTAATTTTTTAATCTGGCCAAGAGTAAAACTTTAATCTACCTATATCGATTAAAAATTAATCCAAAATCGAGTAGTTCCCTTTTTACTACCGTGTCGATTAAATTTTTGCTCGTTTTTGAGCAATTTTTTTTAGCTGTGTAGTGGTTTTCTCTGCCGGTTTTTCACCACGACGCCATTATCACAATAATGTGATTTGTTAAGGAGGAAATTATATATTCGGTCAAAATCAGAAGATGAATTACTAATGCAAAGACAAAATAATGCAGCATAAAATATGTGATTTCAAAGATTTTTGAGAATAGCCTTCCTGTTTATACAGCTGAAGGTATAGCGTTACAAGATTTGGAGGAAACACTACGCAGGAAAGGCAATATATACGCTTAAAATCTTGTTTCTCCAATTCAAGCAGTTCTGTTGGCAAATACTTTATTCATTAATCTGGTGACGTGGAATATACCGGGGTTTAAAAGCTCACCTAGTGATAGTGTATTAATATTGTTGTAATCACACAATAGGGATTATGTTTACCTAAGAGTACACACCACCAAATCATATTTTGCATTCTGACATTACACGGCAGTGTTTGAAATTAAGATTGACCCCACCATAAGTCTAAATTTAGCATCCTAGAAAAGGTAATAAATGCTGTAAATGTACCTAAATGTTTCATAATTTTGCATTTGTAGGTTATTTCCTCCACATCAGGCCCAACATCTCTAGCTTTTTCTTGAATGGTATCATTTTACACGATTTCACTGTTTCCACCAATTTAGAGCTAGAATCTCTGATCTTAGGATAAAGGCAGTCTGTCGTACCTAAGATAGATATCATTGGCCCGTAGCGGGGGAAAAGGCTGGTTACCCCCCCCCCCCCCCCCCCCCCCCACAAAAGTGATTGTTTTGAAGCAGAAGACATCTAGATCTTCGATAAAAACAATGATTTGAATGAACCAGTTTGCTCTAAAGGTGAAAAAAATTAACACAAACTTGACCTCTTAACCACACAAAGCAATAGGGAACTGATTTGGTGGTTTGGGACCCTAAGGCGACGAAAAAAGAAACCCTATTCTACGTAAACGGACCTCTCAGGTTGGGTAGGTCGGTCGGCCGTTTTTCTTCATCATCTTTTTTCCCTTCAAAATTACCGTAAAATGTCATAAATATCTGTAATATCCATAATCGCACGTACACTTGGATTGCTTTTGCGCGCGAATGGATCAAAACCGATTCTTATATAGTGGATGTGGTTTTGGATGTCAGCAGGCAATTTGATCGTTTTGGGGCTGATTTTCAGCCGACACGCCCATACATTATGAGACAATGGTTTATAGTTTGGGCGGGGCTTAATTCATTCGAAAAATAATACCTTCAGTGCGTATGATTATCGCGTTAGCGTGCCCCACACAAAGTCGCCGGCATATGCGTTGTGCGTATAACGCAGCGTTGCAATGTGCGCGTGTGCTTAAGAACGAGATTAATTCAAAGCATGAAGTTGGTAAAAAGCTCGCTGGATTCGCCGATTTTATAAAGGGGAAAATGTGTTGTTGTTTGATTGAAATAAATCTCACAGACTGCGTTACTTTAGGATAAAAGATCAAAATAACCAATAAACTAAATAAAAATGAGAATAAAGTATACTTAGTCTATACTTAGTCTATACTTAGTCTATACTTAGTCTATACTTAGTCTATACTTAGTCTATAATACTTAGTCGTATAGGCCTATGGTAATTTGGAACTGATTGAATTATGGTATTAGTTCAGTAATTCTTTAGATAAGACTTTGAAAGTTGAGAAAGATTTCTGAAAAATCTGTTTGTATATATAATGGTAAAATTAAAAGCCGCGTGGAAAGTGTTAAGAGAACACCACATTATTGTTCAAAATTGAGGATGTAATACGCGTACAATAATGCTTCTGTGTAGCCCCATCAATCTGCATATTTATAAGTTGACGTATCTACTGGGTTTTTTCTTCATAAATACCTTGTATAAATCTCGTATTGTTGCCTTGATACAGTAGAGCTATTTTTACCTCACCCTCCTCAATGACTTATAAATTTGTATCTCATATTATCTCTTTCTTTGAATTGAGGACTATTAAGTAAATAAACGACATTTCGTGTCCACGTTCATATTGTTGTCGCGTCGTTTTCAGGTTACGATTGATGAATTATTATCATATCATTATAATACAGACGTATGCATTATATTTGGCAACCAATTTGCTAAGTGATCGATAAAGGTAATGTGCTTATGATTCAACACAAGATGTTCTAGCAGACAGCCTGCCAGCAATAAAAAATATGCTCAGAAAAAATTTCAACGGCATTTTTTGTTAGAGCAATGCCAACCATGTGTAATAAAATCACCAGGATGTACCTCACAGGGCATGGGGTGTTGGCAAATTCAAGATTGAAGTCAAGTGTTTAATTTTGCCCAAAAACCGCGTTTATTACACGTTTTCGACCAAATTATTGCTTTTAAAAATATCTCCATTATTAAAGGTCCGATTCCGTCATGACTGGTGTCAAATAAAAGATGACAATATCAGCTTTTATATGATATCAGTATAAGCGAATATAAATCAAGAATAATAAAACAACGAGTGAAAAAAACATAAATTTTCAGCATTTTTAGACTAAAATTCAAAAAATGTAATTGGTTAAATGTTATTTTGAGATTAAAAATAAAACCACAAGTTTCCAATATTTATTACAAAACTGCTCCTAGTATACATAAATAATTTAAAGAAGAAACAGAGTTGCTTGTTTATCCCAATTTATCGCTATGGCAATTTTTTCCCTAAACAGTTATGTTTACACGTTTTTCATCAAAATACTGTTTTTAAGGATATATCCATCATTAATGATCCCATTACATCATAACTGGTGTCAAATGAAAGGTAATGGTATCAGCTATTATATGTTACAATATAAGCGAATATAAATCAATAATAACACAAAATGGGTGAAAACATCAATATTTAGCATTTTTGGACTCAAATTCAAAAAAGCTAATTCATTTAAGTTTTACATCAACTATAAGTGACGATGTCAGCTTTTATATGAATGATACTAAATGTCCGAATATAGATAACATTTAACAACATTTTAAAAGTAAAATACTCTAAGTGTTTTACAATTTTAACTAAATCTTAAATTGCTAGTATAGCATTTAGCCAATGTGAATAATACAGGGTGTATCAGAATGATCCATACCGGGTTTCAAAAATATATAAAAAAATAATTAAAAAAATAGTGTTTTAAATTTAAACACTTGCGATATGATGGTGGAAATGTTTCCTACTTATTCTGTTAATTTCTCTTTTGTTCCGTTGAGGCAATACATAATCGAAAATTAATGAAAAACGTATTTTCATATTTTGGCTCACATAAATTCATCTTTGCAGCTATTCTCCCTAGCACTACCAGCATTTCAAACAATGAACCCACACCTCATTACATAGGAAAGGAAGGTTAAAACCACTCAAGCTTAACAAATCCTGCCCTATTCAATCGAGGCTTTGTTTCTATGCACGCAACAATCGATTGTTATCAAAAGCTAATTCAAATAAGAGGAGGGTGCAATAATTGAATCATTTCGACAAAAACTTGAATTCTATTATCATTACCAAAAAGTCCATCTTCCATCAAAAATGTCCGATTTTCAAAATCTAAAATTCCTAAGAAAGATGGAGCAAGATATATATGAAAACAGTTTGGACTATATCAATAAAGTTTATACCAAAAAAAAGTATTACCTCGGTATAGATCAATCTGAGACACCCTGTACATGTCTGAGAAAACTGAAGTGAGCTTAATACTTCTAATTGCTAGAATTTCTTGTAATGGCCATTTTTCTTCTTCTTAATTTGTGTCGACGTAAAATCGATTACCGCAATACCGCAATACTGCATGGCTGGTACCAAATGAAAGGCAATCATTTCAGATATCATATAATTCATCGCATTTTGAGTAAATCGCGTTTGAAAATGTGTTCGTAACCTAGCAAGTCACCCCTTGATTTGAACCTGAACCCTGACCTAAAGCCTAAACCAAACCATAACCCTAATTCCAATCCTAAACCTATCTCTAACCCTAACCGACCCTAATACTAAAAGAAAATAGCACTTCCTGGTCTTGTAGATATATACGAGGGTTGGTCAATATGTAATGAAAATGATCTTGTTATGATACGCATGAGTGATTCTATTATTATAAAGTATGAACCTTTGTCTTTCAAATAATTCACTTTTGGAATTCTACATTACAGCTATGACGCATTAGAGATTAGAGTCAGTACACTTTGGACCCTGCCATATCAGCCGAGTCATGCGACTCATCCACCAAGTCATATGACTCGGTGGATGAGTTAAGTGACTCATCCACCGAGTCAACTGACTCAATAAAATATCACAGTGTTTCAGTACACGGACAAACCAATGACTCATACTAGTGAGTCAAGGGACTCGAATAAATGCATCAAATGACTCAATTTGATCCACCACTGAGTATAACTTGATTCATTCAAATGAGTCAGGTGATCAATGCATGTTTCACTTGACTCATTACTAGTGTATCATATGACTCATTTAAAGCATTAATGAGTCATTTGACTCATTGCTGGTGCATCATATGACTCATTTAAAGCATTTCTGAGTCAATTGACTCATTAGTGTTGAGTCATTTCACACAGTAAATCGTTGAAGTGTCTCAGTACACGGAAAAACATAAGACTCATCAAAATGAGTCAATTGACTCAGTTATTATTTTCTGTGATTGGCAGGAAACACGTGCTAAGAGGATTGCATAACATAACAACAGGTAAATCCCGATTTGTGTTATTGCATAATTATGATACCTAAGACAATAACTTTAATTCCGAGTGAACTCCCGCTATCCTTGATTTTACTCTGGAAGCAGATTACATTTTTTATCATAAATCGTAAACTGTAAAGATCTTTTAAGTTACAGAGCGATACCCCCTTCCCCCTTGTTTAGGCAAACAAAAGCCTTTTTATATGGCCTAACAAACATACCGTCTCTTCAGACCCTACCCTACAAAAATATCTCATCATCCAATCCATGAAGGGTTGATAGTTTTTCACATGTGGGCTAAAGTTTGCCTGTCTTCCTTTCTCCTTTCTGTCCGTTTTGTTTCCCTTTTCCCTTTCCTTTCCTTTTTATCTCCTCTTCTCCCTTTCATTCCTTTCCTTTGCCTTCCCGATTTTCCTTTGCCTTCCTGATTTTCCAGATCAACCCCTTTTTCAGGGGGTTGAGGGCACTCTTCCCCCACCCCCTTGCCCTCGCATGGCTACACTACTGACCTTGATGTGCACTGAGTTTTTAAAATCATATTCGGATAGGTATTATAAACATAGCTGATATCATCGCCTTCGGTTTGACACCAGTCCTAATTAAATAAAATTTATAATATAAAAGCGATATTCTTCAAAACAATATTCCGATCTAAAACGAGTAGAAATGACGAACGACCAATTTTATTTTGATTGATATTTGATATTTTAATGAGTATGAAATGTTGTGAAATTAAACAAAATAAACAGTATTGGAGCTCGATTTATTTACTCAGTTTCGGGACACCATGTCAACCCCCGCCCCTCAAAATTGTCTGCCTCTACAGTACTCCCCCCCCCCCCCCCCCCCCGCTCTAAAATTCCTGATTCGGCGGCTCCCGTAAGAAAAAACCTGACGACCTACCCTACCTGAGAGGTCCGTATGCCCGTAGAACAGGGTTTTTTTCGTCGCCTAAACTGCAAATTGGTGTAGGCCGAAGTTTTTCTCTACATAATTGAGATGTTTTTGTAGCCGTTTTGTAGAAAATGTGGAACAAATGCTATTTCTGTTTGAAATATAGTAAATACGTTTCAATTAGCATAATAATTTGTTTTCTTATTGTAGTTAAAATGCTTAAAGTATAGGTTTTTGGCATCTACACTTTAATGTGTAAATGTTATAAAATTAATAAAAATTATGATAATTAAAACAATGCATATATAATTCAGGTGTAATATCATTCATTTGTAGAAAATATGGAACAAATGCTATTTTAATTTAAATCTCTAAGAACTTGTTTTCACTCCATTTTTTATTCCTGGTTTCTATTTAGTTTATATTGGTATCATATAAAAGCGGACATCGCCTTCCATTTGACACCAATCATTGAAAAATTGAATCTTTTACAAGAAACAATAATTTTGATCTTAAACGAGGCGAAAATTACCGTTTTACAGTGAAACCGACCAACGATGCCCCGCAAATTGACATAAATGACAATGACAACAGCCTATATTCCCAATAAAGTCAAGTTTGGTGATGAATATTTATATAATCAATTTGGTAAAATAACCTCATCTGTGTATTCCTCATTTCTGTATTTAATCAGTGTGTATACACTTTGTACATACTCTTTAATAGCTTCGTCTGTATGTAAACAAATGATTCACCAGGCATGAAACTCAGGGAACACGCATTTGAATTTACCACGTCAGCTGGACATTATGCCATAAAAGGTGCAGTCATGCACGGTAATTCACACAAGTCCTGCGCGGGTTCATTAAACCAGTCCCCTATAATGTGCTTGTTTATATCCTATATAGGTATCTATGTATAACACTGAAATAGGGCATTCTTGCTCTGTTGCTTTGTAGAATAAAATTGGTAAAAATACAATTTGGATTATCAAAGCATTTTTTGTTTTTCCTCTATATTATTTAAATGTTATATGTGCAGTTTTTTAGAACATATGGGACAGATGCTATTTCGGTTTGAATCTTAAATTAATACCTAATTAAATAACTATTTCGAACTTTGATCAAAAAATGCTAAAAATTGATGTTATTTCAATCACAATTCTGATATTCGTGATTTATACTCGCATATATTTGTATCATATTAAAGCTTTCATCCTCATCTTTCATTTGGCACCAGTCATGATGAAATAACATGTTTAAAAATAGAAATATCCTGAAAAACAATATTGTGGTAAAAAATGGAATAAAATGGCAGTTTTTGGGCAAAATTTCACACTAAATCAAGATATAGAATTTGCCAACACCCCACATCCTATGCAGTGTCATACATATTTATGATTCCATACGGTTGGAATTGCTCTAACAAAAAATGCCGTTGAGATTTTTTCTGAGCATATTTTGTATTGCTGGCAGGCTGTCTGTAGTTAGAATTGCTTGATTTAACAGGTTTGTTACAGGGGTCAGGGGTCATTGCTTTAATAAGGTTTCATAGTCCTCAGAAAGAGAAATAAGTCGGAAGGATTCATTGGTTGGGCAGCATTATCAAAATAGTCCATAATGTTGATATGTTTTTGATGGCTTAATATATTTAAATTTTAGAGATGTTGATATTTTTTATATCCTTGGCATTGTTTTAAGATCGTTTTTATATTTTTATATTTTCCCTGTGATATGACGGGTCTCGTTTGAATAATGACAAATATTTTAAGGTAATATAAAGGACCTCTATGGATTTGAACGGGAAAGCTATATGCTTTTTAAAAGTAGTCATAAATTAACCAAAATAGTTATGAGAGGTTAATCTGATACATAAACTTTAATAATAAATACAAAAAAGCAATATAGGGGAATATGGGGCAACTGGTCCTATGGGGCAACTGGACGAAATGAAGGATTTTGTATTTGTAAGGCCATACTGCTTTCTTATGTTGAAACTTGACATATATCCGTACCTTTTTCATTCCAAACAGTTGCAACTTTAGGGTATTTACACGTACGATATTCTCCAGATCTTTGAAGCCACCTCCTTAAGTGACTGATTGAAACTTCACAGATAGTATGGGCGATTTATGAAGATGGGTTTAGATCTGTTTAATGGACTTTATATGATTGATAGATATGCAACAGAAAATATATACATGCAGGACAGTCATCTTAAGATGCTACAAGTGCAATTGCATTCGATGGGTGCTATATTGTAGTGTGCTCAGTAGGGGCGCAAATAGGGAGGGAAGATATTTTGTTCAAATCGGCCATGGTCAAAATGTATTCCACTTGACCCCGCATGATTAAATATGCACTATAAAACAAATTCGGAGGGGGTCTTCAGACCCCACCACTACCCTTAATCCCCCTATAAGGGAATACATGGTAAAGTTGCCAAATTGGTGTAGCAAAATTATATTTCGACCTAAAACAAATTAAAACATAATTTTGTCAGCACAATGCATTTCTATAAGGTCCCCATAATTACATACTAAAAGTCCGAAAATATCAGAGTGGTAGAAATATGCCTAATTTGCATAAACTTAAAACTGCCGCTAATTTAATAATTTTGGCGGCCATTTTTTATTTACGCAATTTAAGATACACATAAAAGGGCAGATATGTTTCTGTATGTCCATTGAGACTTTATACATTCATAACATATATGCTGAAGTTATTTAAAGTGCCATAACAACTATCTAGATAAGGAATAAGTCCAAAACAAATTAGCGGCCTTTTAAGTTTATGCAAATTATAAATATGTATCAATTTGTTCTAGGTCGAAACATGATTTTGCTACACCAATTTGGCAACTTTACCTTGTATTCCCCTATAGGGGGTTAAGGGTAAGTGGTGGGGTCTGAAGACCCCCTCCGAAATCTTTTTAAAGTGCATATTTGATCATGTGGGGTGAAGTGGAATACATTTTGACCATGGCCGATTTGAACAAAATACCTTCCCTATTTACTCCCCGCCCTAGTGCTCAGGGACTTTCCAAAATATGATTAAAACCATAGATTGTGGTTGTAATAACCGTCAAATGGCGCATGTTGCTAACTTGGGACATTGGTGGTTTGGATTTGCGATCAATATTATCATTTAAAGAATGCTTCAACTTAAAGGGGCACTAGAGATGTGTTGGCGGCTGCGCTATCAATTATGATAAAAACTGGGATTAGTATATTTTTATAATATTGTGAACTAAACACCTATAAGGATTAAGAAAAATCAGCCCTCTTTGTACAAGAAAACGTCGATTCAAAAATGCTCGTAGAGCCGCAACGAGCATTTTACGTCCGACAGTATCCCCCTGCAGTACGCGTGATACATATCGCGTTTTTCAATAAATAGCGATGATACTGTTTTAATCAAATTTTGCTGTGTTTTTGTTAGTAGAAACAACAATAATGGCAATTTTTAATGTTCATCTTGAATTCTGAAGTAAATTTTTAAACATTTAAAATGTTCAACACCACTTAATGTCCCTTTAAATCATTATCACGGGTATTCATTTGGTGGAGTTATTAGTTTATGAATTTGCAAATAACAAAGTACACCATTTGCTTATTTTATCTAAAGACACTCGTCTACTTGTAGGACCCGAACGCTGTAATAATTGCAAATTCAAAGGTACTCGCTGACTAGATTTGCCTTTTTTTCTGAACTGTTTTGGAGTTATTGATTATTATGAAAAATGGTGGTATGTTTTAAAACATTTTGGCGTACGATTTATTACGTCACAGGCGTGTTTGAACAATGTTTCATCTCGACAAAGTGCTGAGTTATTTGTTGGGGCAAGTGGTTCAAGGGGTATGGGGCAAATGGTCCACCTGCAAAAACTTAATCAAAATTGTAAAATTCATTTTGAAAATTAGTTTTTAGTGTCAATAAAACATGACTCGGTATTGAAATGTGAATAGAATATGAAATAGTTCACATTCTTTCTAGTTCTTAGATATTTTGGGACATACTTTTAAAAGTCAACAAATATCACATTTATTTCCATAGAAGACAATGATAAATCGTTTTTTCTCAATAGCAACAACCCCCCCCCCCCCCCCCGAACCAACACGTGACTTTGATCACATATGTTATGTAAACATTATTATTTAAACATGTGCAAGGTGTCATGCTGGTTCACGGGGGAGGGGAAGCATCTTTTTCAACTTTTTCTACTAAAATGGAAATTGTTTTCTTAACAGAATTGCCACAAAAGAAAATTCAAGCTGCATACATAATTTTCATTTTAAATTGACCGGGAAAATCTATCAATTGGGATGGTGGTTATTCAATAAGTAGAACTTGTGGCTTGCATTATTGCTGCTTCAATTGATGCACTAATCCAATCATATAGAAACAGGAGTGAATACAGCCCTAAAATAAAGGCTGTCTGGAGGATTTTTGAGTAAGCAGATAACATGGATAATGTTATCGTTGAATACTAAGCAATGTGGAAACGATTCCCTCCCAATATGTCGAAAATTTTCACGCGCTACGCGCACATTTCTTTCTTCGATAAATCATATCGGTTTACTTTCATTTCTTGCCTCCACCCCCACCAGTATGAAAATCCTAGTTAACCCGCCTGTCCCCAACCCCTCGTCAGCCAACCGATGCCAAGGAATATGTTTGAAAAATGAGATAATTATTGATATCAAAGCTATTTTTCCTTTTTGAAATAAATATATTGAATCCAAAAAGGGTAAATCCATGTTAAAATGGTGCACCAAATGCCTTCAAATAGGCCTCTTGTTAAATTTCTTCAACTTTTGAGATCAAACTCCCTCCTGCGCTACTAAACGCGACCATTGAGTAGTCAATTCAGAACATTCAATACTTTAAACTGAAAATCGAACCCCCTAACTAAAAGGGCTAGCTGCGGGCCTGTACCTGTACATCATTACACAACCCTGAAGTTCACCCTTTCTCACAAGCATGATGGTACCAACTTTATGTATGATTCACAAACTAACGATGGCTTTTTCTCCAAATCTACTCTTCATTCTTTCTTTCATGTCTTTCATTGTTTTTAACTAAAAGACGAGAGGATGATACGCTGATAAAAAAAGTGATGGAATACCTTCACAACTGACATAATAATAATAAATTTAAACACTAGCCAAGCGTCAGATGAATGTAGTAAATTGTCTTATGAATAATCAAATGTTCACATCACCATAGTTACCGGGTGATATATTCAACTTGTCCATGCATTGTTGACCATGTGAGACATGTTGCATCTGAGTTATAAGCGAGGAGTATCGCATTTCTTTTTGTCCTAAATCACATATCGTGATGAAGTATACTCTAGCATTGTCTAGTGGTTTTCTCTGCAGGTTTTTCACCACGACGCCATTATCATAATAATGTGATTTGTTAAGGAGGAAATTATATATTCGGTCAAAATCAGAAGATGAATTACTAATGCAAAATAATGCAGCATAAAATATGTGATTTCAAAGATTTTTAAGAATAGCCTTCCTGTTTATTCAGCTGAAGGTATAGCGTTACAAAGTTTTGGAGGAAACACTATTAAAGGCTATACGCTTAAAATCTTGTTTCTCCAATTCAAGCAGTTCTGTTGGCAAATACTTTATTCATTAATCTGGTGACGTGGAATATACCGGGGTTTAAAAGCTCACCTAGTGATAGTGTATTAATATTGTTGTAATCACACAATAGGGATAATGTTTACCTAAGGCGACGAAAAAAGAAACCCTATTCTACGTAAACGGACCTCTCAGGTTGGGTCGGTCGGTCGGCCGTTTTTCTTCATCATCTTTTTCCCCCTTCAAAATTACCGTAACATTTCATAAATATCTGTAAAAATAATGCCGTATGTTGATAAGCCAAAAAAAGGATTGGGTTGGTATTCATTTGCACGTGAATTCACCGATTTCTAAGAAAATGGGTCGGTCGTATCCGTAGACAGTTTTTTTTTTCATTTTCATGAATAAGACTGAACACTTTCAAAGCACGTTAGCTAACGCCAATTCTAAATCAATGTACAGTACTATTAATTCTCTTTTGAATGCATCTGTCCGTAAGATGCCTGCCTGTGGCTCACATTCCGCTCTTAGTGAACAATTTTCGAAATATTTTTGTGATAAGGTGTGTAAAATAAGATCTGACATGGATAACCAGGCTGGTTCTGTGAATATCCACGATAACTGTATTAGTTCATGTTGTAATGACGCTGATCATATTAATGAAGTGCAATATCATGTTCCCTCTCTTGACAAGTTTGTTGGTGTTGGTGAGGAGGAGATACGTAGAGTGATTTCAAAACTTCCTAATAAAACATCTCCTCTAGATCCAATTCCAACATGGTTGTTAAAACAGTGTATTAATGTATTTTTACCCATCATAATGTCCATTGTCAATAATTCATTTAGAACTGGGATTTTTCCACCTGTTCTCCGTGAGGCTGTTATCTCGCCCCTGCTCAAGAAGCCCACTCTTGACCCGGACTTGCTTAAAAATTACCGTCCTGTGTCTAACCTTCCCACCCTTGGTAAGATCTTAGAGTATCCTGCAGTGTCGAGGTTCAACGAACACATGCTTGAGAACAGCCTCACGGAGACCTTTCAGAGTGCTTATAAATCACATCACAGCACAGAGACTGCCCTCCTCAGAGTGAAAGATGACATGCTGAATGAGCTGGACAGAGGTAATGCAATCATGTTGGTGCTTTTAGACCTTTCCTCCGCATTTGATACAATTGACCATGACATCCTTGTTCAGCGAATGCAGAGGGAGTTTGGTATCACAGGGTTAGCTCAGGGTTGGTTTGAAAGCTATTTAAGGAATCGTTCTAGTAAAGTATGTGTCCTTGGTGAGTATTCAAATAATCGTGTAATGCAATATGGTGTTCCACAGGGTTCTGTTGCTGGTCCACCAATTTTCACGGCATACGCTCAGCCAGTTGCGGAAATCATCAGGCGTCATCAGGTTCCGTATCATGTATATGCTGATGATACTCAGCTTTACGTTAGCTTTAATCCTAAGTCTGATGAGGATATGGCTGCTGCACAGCTGAGGCTCAACAGATGCATCGCTGAGATTCGGTCATGGATGTTTAAGAACAAGTTAAAACTGAACGACTCAAAAACTGAGCTTTTCTTGATTTCCTCTCCTCGTTGTGCAGCTGGTATATCCCATCTTACCTTGGAGATTGGTGGATCCGTAGTCAGGCCTTCTGCTTCAATTAAGAACCTTGGTATTGTATTTGACAATAGCCTCACCATGAATAGCCATGTAAGTTCCTTATGTCGGAGTGTAAATTTCCATATTCGTAACATTGCAAGAATACGTCGTTTCATTGACCAAACTACTTGTGCACATGCAGCAAGATCTCTGATCCTATCTCGACTGGACTATGGCAACTCGCTTTTATGCGGTCTTCCAAAACAGGCAGTGCAACGTCTCCAAAATCTTCAAAATCGCGCGGCGCGTCTAATTTTTCAAGTTAGTAAGCGTACTAGTGCCGCGCCGCTCTTGCGCGAGTTGCATTGGTTGCCTGTCCAGCAGAGGATAGATTTCAAGATCTTGGTGCATGTGTACAACTGTCTTCATGACTCATCTCCTTCATATTTACAGGATCGGCTGCACAAATACAGGTGTAACCGTACTGGCCTTAGGTCCATGAAGGATCTTTCCCGACTAGAAATCCCCAAAACAAAAAGAGCTTATGGGGATAGATCTTTTTCGGCTTATGGTCCTAAGTTGTGGAACAGCTTACCAAATAATGTACGCGTTGCACCCAATGTGAAAGCTTTTAAAAAGCTCTTAAAAACCTACCTTTTCCCAAATTAATTGCTAGTCATTGTGCATATTTTTGTTTTTTTTTGTTTCTTAATTGTATATTTATATATATCTGTTTTTATCATAATTGCTGATGTAATAAGTAGGTCATGTATTTTATCATGTGTCATTATTTTGTTGCATGCTGTAACTATATTGTATTTTAGATTGTGTTTTAATGTACAGCGCATTGGTCCATGGGAAATGCGCTTTATAAGTATCCTTAATAATAATAATAATAATAATCGGCCTAACCTTCTATTTTGGATCACCCTGTATGTCTTTCTTTGAATTGAGGCTCCATGTCCAAGTTCACTTTGATGTCGCGTCGTGTTCCGGTTGCCATGGTTGCGGTCGATGATTTGTTTTATCATGTAATAAAGACGTCCATATTTGTTCAACCAATTTGTATATAATATTATTTCAAGATGATCGATAAAGTATAGATAAAATACCGACCTAAATATTTTTTGATTATATGACCCCATAAAATTCATCACACGTTGGAACTAAATTATTTCATCCTAAAACCGCTGGAGTTGGACAACTCATTTTTTGAATTTAATCCGTTGTTAAGCGTTCGTCCCATTCACTTGATCACTAAAACCTCGTACGCATAATTTAACCTTGAGTATTCGTGAATACGTCCGTGTCCGGCATCGTCTGAATTGCACTGTGACTTACATGCGTGACCCGTTACAGTGCGTGCGTCCAAAATCGCGTGCGTTTGGCCATAATCGCACGTACACTTGGATTACTTTTGCGCGCGGATGGATCAAAAGCGAATATTTTACGCCAATGTGGAACTGATTGAATTATGGTATTAGTTCAGTTCTTTAGATAAGACTTTGAAAGTTTAGAAATATTTCTGAAAAATCTGTTTGTATAATATGGTAAAACTAATAGCCGCGTGGAAAGTGTTAAGAGAACACCACATTATTGTTAACAAAATTGAGGATATAATACGCGTACAATAATGCTTCTGTGTAGCCCCATCAATCTTTATAATTACTAGCGGCGTACCCTCGCTACGCTCGGGTCCCCGCTACGCTCGGGTCCCCGCTAGATGGTTATGCCACATTACCTACCTCTGAAACCACATAAACCCCCTACAACACCCCCAAACCAGGTTGATTTAAAACCATATCCCTTTTAAAGGCATTATAAACCCCATACAACCCCACCCCAAATCAGGTTGATTTATAACCATGTCCCTCCTAAACCATTTACCGTGGCTAGTTTATTAACCCCTACCTCTCAAACCGCATCAAGTTAACCACATAAACCCTCTACAATCCCCCCCCCCCCCCCCCCACTGCAACTACACTAACCAGGTGGATTTATAATCATAACCCTCCTAACCATTTCCCGCGGCTACTTCATTAACTCTTAACCCTATCCTAAAACATTTCCCGTGGTTTTACAGCCCCCCCCCCCCGGCCCATGCACACACCCAAACCAGTTTGATTTATAATCACAACCCTCCCTAAACCATTTCCCGTGGCTACTTCATTAACCCTCGGTCCCTTAGATTGTTTGGCATGCCAACTTAAAGTAAAGAAATCAGGTTGTTTCCTTAACCCCCGCAAAACACTATCCATTATAACCCTAGGCCTATCCTAAATCATTTTCCTTGGTTTTACACCACCCCCCCCCCCCCCCCCCCCCCCTCCCTCCCCAACATGACACCAAATACCCAACCAACACACTGTACAGGCCTATAACCATTATCCCGTGTGGCTTCTGCGCCATGTGTAGGAGTGCGTGTGCCGCATGCGCAAGCATGCACGCGACGTGTTACCACGGTATGATTACGCGGTAGTACGCGCAACGCACAATGTTGGTCAATTCTAGTGGCATTTATGAGCCAAATCTGAGCGGTTTTTTGCTGTTTTTGGAGCCAATTGTTAACCAATTTCACTGAAATAAACTTTAACACCCTTCCCGTTATTTCCTCTATCTTTCATAAGAATTAGGCGCCACTTTGATCAAAACTAACGGAGAAATAAGGATAACAAACACACAAACACACAAATACACAAACACACAAACACACACCGTTTCCAGATTTATAGTAAGATAAGTTGACGTATCTACTGGGGTTTTTCTTCATAAATTCCTTGTATAAATCTCGTATTGTTGCCCTGATACAGTAGAGCTATATTTACCTCACCCTCCTCAATGACTTATGAATTTGTATCTCATATTATCTCCTTCTTTGAATTGAGAACTATTAAGTAAATAAATGACATTTCGTGTCCACGTTCATATACCGTATATTGGTGTCGCGTCGTTTTCAGGTTACGATTGATGAATTATTTTCATATCATTATAATACAGACGTATGCATATATTTGGCAACCAATTTGCTAAGTGATCGATAAGGTAATGTGCTTATGATTCAACACAAGATGTTCTAGTTAGAATTGCTTGATTTAACAGGTTTGTTACAGGGGTCAGGGGTCATTGCTTTAATAAGGTTTCATAGTCCTCAGAAAGAGAAATAAGTCGGAAGGATTCATTGGTTGGGCAGCATTATCAAAATAGTCCATAATGTTGATATGTTTTTGATGGCTTAATATATTTAAATTTTAGAGATGTTGATATTTTTTATATCCTTGGCATTGTTTTAAGATCGTTTTTATATTTTTATATTTTCCCTGTGATATGACGGGTCTCGTTTGAATAATGACAACTATTTTAAGGTAATATAAAGGACCTCTATGGATTTGAACGGGAAAGCTATATGCTTTTTAAAAGTAGTCATAAATTAACAAAAATAGTTATGAGAGGTTAATCTGATACATAAACTTTAATAATAAATACAAAAAAGCAATATAGGGGAATATGGGGCAACTGGTCCTATGGGGCAACTGGACGAAATGAAGGATTTTGTATTTGTAAGGCCATACTGCTTTCTTATGTTGAAACTTGACATATATCCGTACCTTCTTCATTCCAAACAGTTGCAACTTTAGGGTATTTACACGTACGATATTCTCCAGATCTTTGAAGCCACCTCCTTAAGTGACTGATTGAAAATTCACAGATAGTATGGGCGATTTATGAAGATGGGTTTAGATCTGTTTAATGGACTTTATATGATTGATAGATATGCAACAGAAAATATATACATGCAGGACAGTCATCTTAAGATGCTACAAGTGCAATTGCATTCGATGGGTGCTATATTGTAGTGTGCTCAGTAGGGCGGGGCGCAAATAGGGAGGGAAGATATTTTGTTCAAATCGGCCATGGTCAAAATGTATTCCACTTGACCCCGCATGATTAAATATGCACTTTAAAACAAATTCGGAGGGGGTCTTCAGACCCCACCACTACCCTTAATCCCCTATAAGGGAATACTTGGTAAAGTTGCCAAATTGGTGTAGCAAAATTATATTTCGACCTAAAACAATTTAAAACATAATTTTGTCAGCACAATGCATTTCTATAAGGTCCCCATAATGACATACTAAAAGTCCGAAAATATCAGAGTGGTAGAAATATGCCTAATTTGCATAAACTTAAAATGGCCGCTAATTTAATAATTTTGGCGGCCATTTTTTATTTACGCAATTTAAGATACACATAATAGGGAAGATATGTCTCTGTATGTCCATTGAGACTTTATACATTCATAACATATATGCTGAAGCTATTTAAAGTGCCATAACAACTATCTAGATAAGAAATAAGTCCGAAACAATGAAAATGCTCAAATTAGCGGCCATTTTAAGTTTATGCAAATTATAAATATGTATCAATTTGTTCTAGGTCGAAACATGATTTTGCTACACCAATTTGGCAACTTTACCTTGTATTCCCCTATAGGGGGATTAAGGGTAAGTGTTGGGGTCTGAAGACCTCCTCCGAAATCTTTTTTAAAGTGCATATTTGATCATGTGGGGTGAAGTGGAATACATTTTGACCATGGCCGATTTGAACAAAATACCTTCCCTATTTACTCCCCGCCCTAGTACTCAGGGACTTTCCAAAATATGATTGAAACCATAGATTGTGGTTGTAATAACCGTGAAATGGCGCATGTTGCTAACTTGGGACATTGGTGGTTTGGATTTTCGATCAATATTATCATTTAAAGAATGCTTCAACTTAAAGGGGCACTAGAGATGTGTTGGCGGCTGCGCCCTCAATTATGATAAAAACTCGGATTAGTATATTTTTATAATTGTATTACATGTATGAACTAACGACTATAAGGATTAAGAAAAATCAGCCCTCTTTGTACAAGAAAACGTAGATTCAAAAATGCTCGTAGAGCCGCAACGAGCATTTTACGTCCGACAGTATCCCCCTGCAGTACGCCTGATACATAACGCGAACCATATTTGCATAGAGGGCATTTTTCAATAAATAGCGATGATATTGTTTTAATCAAATTTTGCTGTGTTTTTGTTAGTAGAAACAACAATAATGGCAATTTTTAATGTTCATCTTGAATTCTGAAGTAAATTTTTAAACATTTAAAATTTTCAACACCACTTAATGTCCCTTTAAATCATTATCACGGGTATTCATTTGGTGGAGTTACTAGTTTATGAATTTGCAAATAACAAAGTACACCATTTTCTTATTTTATCTAAAGACACTCGTCTACTTGTAGGACCCGAACGCTGTAATAATTGCAAATTCAAAGGTACTCGCTGACTAGATTTGCTATTGAAATGAAAACAAAAACTTAATCAAAATTGTAAAATTCATTTTGAAAATTAGTTTTAGTGTCAATAAAACATGACTCGGTATTGAAATGTGAATAGAATATGAAATAGTTCACATTCTTTCTAGTTCTTAGATATTTTGGGTCTAATACTACTATTTCTAGTATAGTTTAAAGGTACCAGGAAAAGGGATGATAATCCTGCTCCAAGTCTTTATGGGACATTCCATTGCAATAAACAGGGCCAGAAAAATGAACACACCACAAATGACATCATTTGTGGTATATTGATTATCAGTGAGTATCATGAATAGATTCAAACCAGTCACCTGGAATTTTCTTTTCATAGTACTCACTGAGCTATCAATAGTTCCACAATTGATGTCATCATCAACTAGCACATATATTGAATGCGTTCTGGTCCCTCCTCGTAGACTTGACTCAAATCACACCAATTATATTTGCATTTCCTGGGACCTTTAAGAATATGTACGACCCATTGATCCGGATTACGTCATCAAAATCATCACGTGACGTCACCAGAAAATCAACATCTTCTGGTAACACTGGATCAGCGGTCATACACCATTGATAAAGACATCCGAACGGACGTCGAAACTGTCTGTCACAGTAAGTTCAAATTTGGAATTTTTCTATGACATTTTATTATTAATCTTCCTTGGATTCCTGATGAAATTATTCTCTGAACTACTATTTCTGCTATTGAATGAGTGCAATATGATATGAAATTGCTTTAGAATGGTTTAAAACCTCGGTATTATGAATGAAATCTTTATTATATTTTGAATGGTGTCTGTAAAGATATTTGCAATGAAAAATATCACGATTTAAGTATTTTATTCACTGCTTTTTGTGTATATTAACCGTTGGGTCATCATTGTCATATTGACTAACAACCCTGTAACATGAAAAGCTGGCTAAATATCAAGATGGTTTGTTATAAGTACTAAATGATGATTATATGAAAGAAGAAGAAAAAATCATTAACGAAAGGGGTATATATTATAGACAAAATTTCGCTTGCTTTATACACCATTAGTATTAGGCCCTACTGCTATTTATCACGTTAACCACGAAAACTGTACAAAACATGGGTTTCATGAGACATGTATCCTTTTTACACATTAAATAATATAATATAATGTGTTTGTAAAGAAACTACTGCCTAGTTTCCGTGTTGTCATTCACTGATATCTGTGTATTCTAACCGTTGGAACATATAGGACCAGTTGCCCCAATGATGGGGTAACTGGTCCACGCCAAGTAAAGTTTTCAGTAAGTGGTAATTGGCCTTTTCTTTAGATATGTTTTAACATTGATTATGTTATATGTAAACAGTCACATGGTTGATATTTTCATAGCAATTCCATAAATATTTACACGAGCTTTAATCTTTTATATCATGAAATATGCTTAACCGGACCAGTTGCCCCATCCTCCCCTACATACTTTTAAAAGTCAACAAATATCACATTTATTTTTTCTATTTCCATAGAAGACAATGATAAATCGTTTTTTTCTCAATAGCAATACCCCCCCCCCCCCCACCGGAACCAACACGTGACTTTGATCGAATATGTTATGTAAACATTATTATTTAAACATGTGCAAGGTGTCATGTTGGTTCACGGGGGAGGGGAAGCATCTATTTTCAACTTTTTCTACTAAAATGGAGATTGTTTTCTTAACAGAATTGCCACAAAAGAAAAAAAGAAAATTCAAGCTGCATACATAATTTTCATTTTAAATTGACCGGGAAAATCTATCAATTGGGATGGTGGTTATTCAATAAGTATAACTTGTGGCTTGCATTGTTGCTGCTTCAATCGATGCACTAATCCAATCATATAGAAACAGGAGTGAATACAGCCCTACAATAAAGGCTGTCTGGAGGATTTTTGAGTAAGCAGATAACATGGATAATGTTATCGTTGAATACTAAGCAATGTGGAAGCGATTCCCTCCCAATATGTCGAAATTGTTCACGCGCTACGCGCACATTTCTTTCTTCGATAAATCTTATCGGTTTACTTTCATTTCTTGCCTTCCCCACCCCCCCCCCCCCCCCCCCCCCCAAGTATGAAAATCCTAGTTACGCCGACTTCCCCAACCCCTCGTCAGCCACCCGATGCCCAGGAATCTGTTTGAAAAATGAGATAATTATTGATATCAAAGCCATTTTGCTCGTTGTAATTGCGCGAATTTGCCTTTTTGAAATAAATATATTTAATCCAAAAAGGGTTAATCTATGTTAAAATGGTGCACCAAATGCCTTCAAATAGGCCTCTTGTTAAATTTCTTCAACTTTTGAGATCAAACTCCCTCCTGTGCTGCTAAACGCGACCATTGAGTAGTCAATTCAGAACATTCAATACATTAATCTGAAAATCGAACCCCTAACTAAAAGGGCTGGCTACGGGCCTGTGTAGGCCAACATGTACATCATTACACAACCCTGTAGTTCGCCCTTTCCCACAAGCATGATGGTACCAACTTTATGTATGATTCACAAACTAACGATGGCTTTTTCTCCAAATCTACTCTTCATTCTTTCTTTCATGTCTTTCATTGTTTTTAACTAAAAGACGAGAGGATGATACGTTGATAAAAAAAGTGATGGAATACCTTTACAACTGACATAATAATAATAAATTTAAACACTAGCCAAGCGTCATATGAATGTAGTCAATTGTCTATAAATAATCAAATGTTCACATCCCCATAGTTACCGGGGGATATATTCTCAACTTGTCCATGCATTGTTGACCACGTGAGACATGTTGCATCTGAGTTATAAGCGAGGAGTATCGCATTTCTTTTTGTCCTAAATCACATATCGTGATGAAGTATGCTCTAGCATTGTCTAGTGGTTTTCTCTGCAGGTTTTTCACCGCGACGCCATTATTATAATAATGTGATTTGTTAAGGAGGAAATTGTATACGGCACTTCAAAGGATGAATTATAAATGCAAAAGTTCAAATAGAATATATATATGATTTTTTTTAAATAATTTAAAAAATATATATATATATATATATATATATAATTTTCGACCCTATAGTATTGTGAATGTTATGGACTTACTCACTCGCAAGGCAGACGGGCTGTGTGACAGAGAAAATACAATATAACAAACCATTAAAGTTCTATATACAAGTATTTTATTTTTATTCATATAATCATATCACAGTCACTTACGTGAAGTTTACATCCAGCGTTATAAATGAAGAACATGATTAAAACTTACCAGTCCTATCTATACATTAACGTAGCAGGCCTAGCATAGGCAACATAACTAATGTGACGAGGCGACCCGGACGCGATTATTTTTTTCGTACATGAGTTGAGCAAATTTTTTTATTCCGTTTTAATACGAAATAAAGCAAAATTCATTGAATGCAATGATTTTTTAAATTTTTTAAACAAATGAACTGATCTTGCTTAACTCATGTATGAACAAAATAATCGCGACCCGGACTGACTGTAACTGACATTTCAACTACCGCGCTCGCAAAGTGTTGCCGGTTTAACACTATTGTCACCGTGTTTATTGAGTTGAGGGTTTAGAGGAATAGACGTTTTTCATAATTGGCGCATTTACGTCAAAAGAGTGCCGTGCTATCCAACTGAACATGCTCAGAGCAATTACTGCTCCAAAAACGAGGCCAGCAATGTAGCCGAAACGAGAGTGATGTAGTTTTTTCAATTTGGTGAACTTTGCACTAATCATAAAAACATATAGTGTGTTCGTCAAATTCAACCAGTGGCCGCAATGATGAGAATCACGTGGTGGGTGAACCTGCCCATAGGGCGTACACTCCCCGCTCTCCTCTACGAGATTGTAATGTTTGTCGGCGCACTAATTGCTCTGAGCATGCTCAGTTAGAATTCACACTCTCTGTTGACGTAAATGCGCCAATTATGAATAACGTCTATTAAAATGCTTAACATTTTGATAAATTACACTAATATACATCTTTGTAATCTGTGCAGCTCGGTTTACTAGGACTCAGTCATTTGGTAATAAGACTTATCGTTAAATAAACCTCAAGAGGCAAGTAGTTTAAGTCACCCTATATGTCTTTCTTTGAATTGAGAAGTTGAATATGAATAAACAAGGTTCCATTTTCAAGTTCATCTCGGTGTCGTGTCATGTTACGGTCGATGAATTATCATGAAGACGTCCATATTTGTTCAACCAATTTGCAACTAAATATCAAGATGATCGATAAAGTATTGATAAAACTATGATTTAAAAATCAGAATATTTCACAGATTTGATCATTATTTTGTTCTGCTTTAAAAGGCAAGAAGCATCATTAGTACCCGACATGGTGAACGTTTGTGGGTTTGCCATCATTTGCTCCCACAAATATGTGTATAAAACTCCGAAAACCGTAAGAACATTGAAAATACAGGGTGAGTCAAAATATTCAGGTCCCGATTTCACTGATTTTTTTAAACACGTGCAAATACAAAAATGAATATATTTAATGAAATACACATCAGTTATTGATACCTATTAAACTAAATTTTATTTCATTCAAATTGGTTATTCCAAACTAAATATGTTTTAATTAACACTTGAAATTAGGTATTGTCTCGAAAAATTCATTAAGTATTAAGAAGTGTGTCTACTCTTATAATCAATGAAAAAATTGACCAAATTTTAACAGGAAGTATTTTTTCTGATTTTTTTGAAAACGGGACCTGAATATTTTGACTCACCCTGTATATCTCGTTAATTGTATGAAATCTGGCGAGATTTTGACAACTGGCGATTTTTTTGTCTAATCTGGCGAGATGTTAGCAACTCTAACGATTTTTTGTCAAATCTGGCGAGGTTTTGTTTATGGTTGTTCAAATCATTAATAATTATTCATTTTAATTCAAATTCAAGCGTTAAATAAGTTCGTCATACTTGAGTGACCACATGCATTGTTTTATTTGACAAGTGTATAGGGACTTTTAAATAACTAATGATGTGGTATAGGGGGAATTAGCAGGGGCTTAGATTTTGGTGAGGTTAAAAGTAAGATACTACGTATATATTTCATTTTGACCAATTCTGTAAGAAACTCCACCCAAAATGAAAACGAAGTCTAAGTCACTGCAATTTACCCATGACCACTTCTTTACCTATTTACATGTCCCTCAAGTTTAGCTTCAAAACTAGCTCATTAAGAAACCAAGCCTGTGATCACTCATGTGTGACGATTCATTTTACTCTTAAATTACAACCATAACAAACAACAGTTTAATATGGCAGTTAAATTGCAGTTTACAATAGTAGACAAGAGATTGAGAGATTATCTTTGTTTCTTTCAAACAAGTTTAACACAAACACATTTGTTGCACTTTGCCAAAAAGGTGAAATCACCATGTCTTACACAATTGAGTGTAACCTCAGTTAAATAAGTCCGATATGCATGATCTAAAATGTTAATGAAAGGGTACAGTACGTCAACGATGATGAAAAAACAACGGACCTAAATCTCATTGATTTTGATGATGAAAACAATTAATGAACTTTGGGCATCGATGGGTACTAATCATTTTGGGACAGCATGTACCATGCTTTGCAGTAAGTCAGAAAAAGAATAATATTATAAACTTGATTTGATAGAATCTGTATCTGTGAGTCCCTTGATCATCTACATCCTAAATGAGCGCGAAATATCAATTTATACAAATGTCACGTTTCTCGATGATATCGAAGAAAGGTGTGTTTTAGAATCATTACTCCTTTACAAATAATTATGTAAGCCAGCTCCATTTCCTACTTCAATTTCTTCTGATGGCAGTTTCAGGCGTTAAACATTTAAATCTAACTAATTGTCACGATATTCACGGTCCTCTAATTTCCGGTTCCGGGAGGAGGAACTCTGCCCGCCATCGGAGCTAATTAGATCGTACTTTTACTGACCGACGCATTAAACTTGAATAGATACTGTTTTGTAAAATCCAATAATCCGATCAATACTTTTTTATTGTGATTCTATCCTAACGTATGCACTTGTAGTTTTATAACCACAGAAGGACAGATACATGTCATGAATGCCGTTTAGTTGCAAATGAATGACCTTAAAGGAGTTTTGGTTTGATTCATGCGTATGTTCATGACGTCCACTATCGTATTTTTACAGCTTATCATTACGTTCTTGTCATATCCCTGAATAATAGATGAAAAACAACACGTTTATGTTAGTCATGTCCAAAATGAAATTGGTATTCAGCGATGTTTGTCATTGTTTGAATATCAGTAGCATGTACGAACATGGTAAAACATTTCAACATTCGTCGGGGGTATTAGATAGTGACGTGGCCGGGCTATAATAATGTATACGTTTCTTTGTTAAAACAAGGTTTTTATTAGCTTTTTTGTACACTAATTCTTTTTGATTATCAATTAATTAAACATTTTTTTGCTTTATAATTAGGAAAACGATATTTCAAAACGTTAGGTTATACATCACAACTCGACCATAGTCTACCATATACGTCACTTTGTAATACGTAATATTCGTTAAGGGTTCGCAGAGGTACGTTGGTGTTTAGGATATTTTTTGAGCATGTTCAAATTTTGAGTGGGTGACAACGTAGTGATCAATACGCGGATTTAGGGTTTCCCTAGTGTTGGGCGGTATCGCGCTGATGTTGGTACGCCCTACTTCTGGTTTTACGCTAACGTGTGGGATTGCATTGAAATACGCTTTTAACCAGCTAATAACGCTGATGAAGACAAACAAAACTACGCCGTATTCGATAGTTTTAACGAAAAAATAATAATTGTTTTACATTAGTCAACAGTTTACCTCCATATTTTAGGACTTCAAACTCTCCAATAGGCTTGCACCTTGCCAGAAAAGACCCACATTTTGCCGTGCCCAATAGCTCTAAATATGCGTATTAGGCCATACTAGTCTGGCGTGTTTGCAACCAAGAGTTATTATAGTATTAACTCCTTGGTTTGACCGTGTTTGCGGTAACTTTGTTTAGGCCTAGGATAGGCTTGAGAGCCACTCAAATCTGCTTATTTGATTTAAAAGGCCGAAATTCGGAGGAAAGACAGTTTGAAAAATGGGGTTTTGGTGTTTTAGCATGCAATTTACTCTGCAAATTTATAATATAAGCCTATTGTGGTACAATAATTGTGTATATGTATACAAACAACAACTATGTAATATGTACAGTGGCGTGCACATGAGTGGGAGGGGGGGGGGCACCTGACCATAAATGAAATCCCCCCGACTCAGATTCTTCTCGATTCCCCCGACGTACCAAACAAAAAATAGTAAAAGGTAGCCCCATTTATTTTTGCAGTCCCTCGTGAATTTCACGTAAGTGGTGGGGGTGGGGGAGGGGGGGGGGGGGGGGGGGGGGGGGGGGTCAACATTTTTTTCACACGGTCAAACAAATCGCACAGTCCAAGAAACAGCACAGTCAACAAATGCCCAATCCTCCGGGTTTTCATAAGTTCTCTATAACATTTTTCTTTATTTAGCCGACTGCTGCATAAATTTGTCGACCACATGCACATATTTGCCGACTATTGGGTCACACCACCCACACACACCCACCCAGGCGCGGATCCAGAAAAGTTTAAG
>CM069453.1:70508075-70618400 GCA_035610835.1 Ophiura sarsii | reverse complement strand
CTGTAATCCGTCAATGATTGGGACATATGGTGCTTATTATGACTTGTTTCTTATTCTATACAATACATTAATTGAATGAATTAAAATCTAAGTTTAAAACGCACAGACGTGTGGGTTCCTTCAATAAAACAAACCTTCAATCATTACGCAACTCATGTAATGCCCGAGTAGCAAGTTCCACCTGCGCAGATACCATAACATCCCACACATAACAAATGATCACCCCAGTAACCAGAGTGTCTTCCTATACACCCGCTTACTAAAGGACAACCATCTGTTGGTACAAAATACAGCGCACATTCCAACATGCCGCATTCCCGTGATCACCCCTTCGCGAATACTAGCGCAATGCTTATATTATACATTCCATGAGTACAATCGCATGCACACGTCTAAACCAAACCGCGTACCGGCATAGTATAGTTGATTTACGTAAGGGATCACGTCAAAACTCGACCGCCCGGCAACCGCCGGTTACTGCCGGTTCCGCCCGGTTCTCACAAAACGTGTCGTCTGTTATAATATACACACATAATGAGGTCAAATAGCAACACTCTGGTGAACACGACCGGTTGATAGTGCCTCGTCACACGCGGGAGCAATAACATCTTGAAGTAATGGGCTCTTTTAAGACTTAAAAGTCTCAGTTGACAGCCAGTACAATACAGCTATTGATTTTCCCTGGGGTTGGCTTTTTCAATCTGTTTATAGCTCAATTAACTTTTTAAAATCAATACCGAAAGTCTATGAATGTTTTTTTTTTATAGAACGATTATAGAGAGAGCTATTATGACCGCAAAGTAACAGATTGATAGTGTAAATTGGTCAGATTACAGCATTAAGTCAACCGGCGGTTGTTCAGTGTTGCATGCGCGAATATTCATATACAAGTAAAACATTTGACCTGAAAGAACCGGGCGGAACCGCCCGTAACCGGCAGTCAACGGACGGTCGAGTTTTGACGTCTCCCCTAACAATGTATCCCTCTCTTGGATCACTTGCCATCTATGACAGCAATCAGTATGACGATGCGTTCACCGTGTATATTTGCAGATTAAAACATTGTTCAATACAATGTAAAGGGTTCAACAAAAGAAAGTATACCACTTTATGTCATTTTGAGTAACATTCAATTCTTTTTTGACCAAACAGGCTAGGATAAGCATTTAGATGAATCTTTTAGGTATAATTTGATACCAAATTTGCCCCCTAACAACAAAGATAAACCATGATTAGCACCATTTAAAGAAAATTAGTCACTTTTCAAAAGTCACATTTTCAATACACTTACGCGGGAAGAAAATACCACATGTTACCTGTTCATAATCAAATAGCCCACTCTTTATGTACGAAAATACCACATGTTACCTGTTCATAATCAAATAGCCCACCCTTTATGTACGATCTAGGGGCACTTGTGGTGTGATTAATGTAGTGGACGCAAGACGCGTATGTGTACACGTTCAGGAGGCAAATCTAGTATTAGTGATAAGTTTTACTTAATAAACTTTACCATGAAATGTGTTTAATGTTTATACTTCGAAAATTGCACATGGTTCAATACAATACAATTCCGTAATGACTTGTAGTATACGAGCCCAATGTCTTATTGTATTGGAAGTTTTATGTGAAGGACTAATTTGCAGTGCATTAAGATGCATGTTATCCAAAATGTGTGTGCGGGTACATTTTAGAGGGAAAACTTAAGGGGGCTGTGCACCTTCAGGTACAGCCTCCGTAAAACTGCCGTAACTTCTTCATTATTCATTTAATCTATATAAAAGTATACATTTTTTTGCAGGAATGGGTTCAATGAATCCAACTATGATCATGAAATTGACCATTTCGGAGAAAATTATAAAAAAGACGTTTTTTGCCCCATTTTAGGTTCTGCCAAGATACTAGTTTTATTATATTCCTCATACAATTCCCTAGGAATCTTTTTTTTGTTGTGAAAATATTTATTATTTTTTGAATTAGAGACCAAAAAGTGCCAAAAAATGTATATATATAATAAATATTTTTACAAAAAAAAACAACGATTCCTAGGGAATTGTATGAGGAATGTAATAAAACTAGTATGACAAAATGTGACAAAATATATTTTGAGTTATCTTTTCCAAACCTAAAATGGGTCAAAAAACGTGTTTTTTATAATTTTCTCCAAAATGGTCAATTTCATGATCATAGTTGGATTCATTGAACCCTTTCCTGCAAAAAAATGTATACTTTTATCTAGAATAAATGAATAATGAAGAAGTTAAGGCAGTTTTACGGAGGCTATACAGCCCCCATCTAAAGATTGCTGAAACATATCGTTCAAGAGGTTCTTTTTCAGAGCCTAAATTAATATACACTCGAAGAGGGCGTGTGGTCCATTAGTATAAATCTTTATTTCTAATCTTAAAGATTTACGTTTCACACAATAGCAGTTGACAAAAGGAAGGTCCGAGGAAAATTATTCTTTCTAGGTCATCATGAACGTCATAATTTGGGCACTCTAGAGCCAATGATGGGGGGTTTTGTTAAACACAGGTTGGTACAATTTGTGACCCCAGTTGCGTGATCCTACTTGTTTTGAATTTTAAAAATCATCAAAATTTACTTAGGTCATGTAAAAAAATAAAGCAGTTTCTCGTCCCCTCGCGCACCATTTTTCAGGAGTTCTATAATTTTCTTTTTCTCCCTTTATTCTTTCCATAACTTTTTTGTTAAAATATTCAAATGGCTGACATTACAGGTTTACAGGTTTATTTATTTCGCATATACAACATATCAATACAGAGTCAGAGCAAAAAATATACAAAACAATAGCATATGCAAGGCGTCGTTGAAAAAAACTCACGAAGAGCTTACACGTGTCAACGACCCCTTTGGAAAAATGGTAATGGATGAGATAATACAAATAAGTAATTATGTTACAAAGATAAATCAATATAATAAGGAGAATATATAAGTAATAGGGATATTATATAAACATTATGAAAGTATAAAGTAATCTATTTTTTAAAACTTGGTTGGTGTGCATACACAGTAAGACATAGAGACAGACAGACATGACAGACACAAAGACAGACAGACAGACAGACAGACAGACAGACAGACAGGCAGACACACATACATTGCGCAAGACAGCAAAACAAATATGGACAAACTGGATGCTCAAGAAACCTAAATGATCGAAACCAAAGTGAAACCGAAAAAGAGAAGTAGCTGGAAATAATGAAATAATATCAAAGGAAAAGTAATATAAACTAGGAACAAAAGTAATGTAAAACAACTCAACAAAAAGTTGTGAACGGACTAGTACGCTGAGATAAGATGATCTCTGAGCATGCGCTTGAAGACGTTTGTGGAGGTTGAATTACGTATGGTGGATGGAGTAGCATTCCAAGTAGAGGGTCCAAAATAACGCATTGCCCGTCTGGAGATAAGAGTTGTGTGGTCAATGGGTAGGCGAAAGTTGTTAGTTTGGCGGGTGTTGTGGCTGTGAAGACTACTGATGCGTGAAAAGTAATCATTGAAAACCGGCGGAAGTGTATTTGTTGTGTATTTAAACATGAAAAGTGATGTTTGGAAAGTGTTAATGTCGTTAAGGGTTAGGAACAGGTGTTTCTTGAAAAGTGGTTTAGTGTGCGCTCTGTATTTAGCCAAGGAAATGCTTCGAATTGCTCTTTTCTGGAGAATCTTAAGAGAATGAAGACGAGACGAGCCAGTCACATCTTAGTAATAGATTGACTTTAGTCCAATGAGCACTTTAAAGCAGGTTTTGTGTTACCCCCCCCCCCCCCCCCCCCCAGGATCGTGAAATAAAAAGATTTTACAAAGGCCTAATTTTCTTCAAGTTTACGCAACCAAGCATGCAATACCACGCTGGTAATGATGATTTTGCAGTGTTTACTAAAAATAAAATAAAAAGTGCTCATCCTTCTTTTTTCAAAAGTTAGGACGAGAAACTAGTTTTTATTTTTATTTGGCCTGATTGATATCATAATCTTTCCAGTCATGCCAGTAGCAATTAGAAACTTTTACTTCTAATTTTAAAATTTAAAAATAGACACCTATAATACTAGCTGCAAAATAATTAATTGTGTTAAAATATAAATTGTGAATGTTGAAGTACAGTACAATTATTACGATGCCATGTATTTGCACGGAAGTCGCTATTAATTTTCAAACGACTGGTAAAAAAGGCAAACGTGTTACTGTTTCGCGGCGAAAGTAGTCATTTCATCATTTGCACGTCTGCATGTTGGATCGAAGCTAACTTGTGATGGTCAAGAGCCAATAAACAAGCAAGCCCTGCCTGAATTATTTTAAAGTGATGAAAAGAGCGAATTTATCATTCAAAATAGTCTTAATTTAGGAACGGAACGCTGTATAGTTCATTGCACGAGTTATATTACATTTTGGGGCCACCCTGTATATAACTCATTACATATACACCATAGCAATGTACATTTCTTTGTATGACATTAGCAATCCCTGAAAATTACTCTGTGGAAAATATTTTCGCCCTTGGGATTGACTACACAATGCTAAAATTACATTTGCAATATAAGATACTTATTATACGGGAATTAGATACGATGTAATAAGAAAAAAAGAGAAACCCGGCCATTTTTAAATTCCCATTTAGATACTACGTTCTACGTGAAATAGTAATGATTCTAAGAGATAGGTATTGTAGCAACGGAAACGAATTTATTCTTTTTAAAATAACGAACGATTATGTTTCTAATATTTGAATGGATTTAAAAGGTTGACATAGACATGCTCACTCGCAGAATATCTAATTGTCATAAATTATTATTTTGTCACTTTTAACCAAGGAATATTTCACACATGATTTGGCGATTTTGTTTTAGTTATTGGTTTACACTTAATTTCATTCAGATAAATTGTCCGAGTCGATATATTATTCATTTAATTTTATTCTCTGTATTTCGTGTACAGATGTATATACTATAAAAAGCTTAGTCTATATCAGTCTACATGCTTCTATAAAAAGCTTATTAATTTAATATATACTTTTCATTATCATAAATTGTATTTAGACATAAGATACCGTAGGCCAGGTTAAGTTTCATGGTATGGTAATTGTAACACGCACAACTTGGCAATAATGTACAAGTCTGAACGGATTGGAGTTCAGATCCTTTACAAGAGTGGTTATAAAGGGGAAACCTTAGCCCAGAACAAAATACAGAACAATATTTTGGAAGGTAGCCTATGCACTTTTTCTGAAATTATTGCTATCGTCACAAGAAATGCGCATGGTTTACAGACGTGCATGAACTTGAAAAGTACACACAAAACTCTCTATATCTAAAAATAATATCAAAAGCCAATATTCTGCTCCGAAAAGCTAAGAAACCATCCCCATGGTAATATCACTAACGTAATCACTTGATGCCAAACGTCAGAAGAGCGTTTTATCACCTGTAACCACCAATATCACTACAGTCTTAGCGCACGAAATGATGTCTATAACATACAGTGAGCGATAGTTAATTACTAATAATGAATGACTGACAACTTTCTAGGTCACACCGGGTGAATTCACAATTACATATTACAGTAAACTAGTTTATATTCGCGGCATAATCCACTATGTTACTACAAGTTAAATACAAACCTGAGAATCCTACTTGGTTGTAGGAAAAGAATGTTGGTATTTTAACCTTTTGTACTATTTTGTTTTCTTTATACAATTGTTTCACCTGAGCGCACCGTTAAAGGTATATTGTTTGATACTAATGCTAATTGACCTGGAAATAGTGCATGTAGGTCATGTCTAAGCAATACAAAACCTTTAGTTTCATCAGGAAAGTTGAGAACTGGGTTCATAATAGTACAATTCGAGGCTTAAGCGCCAGAAGGCCTTAACTAAAAAAAAAAAACTATTTGAGATAATCAACTTTCAAATATTTGGGATTCATTACAAAACATTCATACACTCTATGTAGTGTTGAACCAATCAGGAAGCAGGAATTACAAATACGCGGAGTGCATTGAAAGTGTCCACTGCACTCCGCGTGTGCGCCGTTCAAATCACGCAGTGCGCGTTTTGTTTTGATTCGTTGTTCAAGATTCGCGGGTTCGCCGATTTTCACTGCGGGTGTTAGCAAACTTGTTAAAGTGTTTTTAGTCGCCATTTACATAGATCAAAATTATGCTTAAATTGTGAATTTTTATTTGTACTAGCGGCACGCCCGTCCTTCGGACGGGCTTTCCCGCTAGGGAGTAGGGCCTACCAGATAGAACACCTACAAAATAAAACAACTTAAAGTGTTGGAAAATTTGTAACGAAACTCATAGGAATAGAACAATATTCAAAACATTTTTGTTTTAAATCAAAAGGTTTTGTAGTAGGCCTAATTCAAAAGTTTTCAAATTTCAATTAAAAAAATTGAAAAAGCACCACCAACACCCCCCCCCCCCCGCCCACCCACGCCCCGTGGCATATTTCAACTCCAAGGCTTAAACCTTAACCATCTCCCGTAACCCATCCGTCCCTCCCCCGCCCCGTCCCCGCCCGCCCGCCCCCGCCCCGTGGCATATCCGTTACGCAATTTACAATTTAGCACAGTATCAAATCCCAATCTCAATCCCAAGGCCCAAAGTTCCCCGCCCCGCGGCTTATCTCAACGCCAAGGCATAACCTTAACCATCTCCCGTAGCGCGGCGTATTTCTCCGATTGTCCGCCCGCGTGTCAAATACAGTATCAATTCCCACATCTGACACCATCGATGTGCAATTTAATAATACATTTCTTTATTAACCCCATCCCAAACCACATAACCCTAACATAGGCCATAAGAGGATCATTACACACAACCCCTAACCTGTCACCCGCTCCCGCCCCCGCCACGTGGCTTATGCAACCCCAAGGCCTAAACCGTAATCAACTCCCGTGGCGCAGCGTATGTCTCCAATATTTGCCCGCCCGCCTTTGTAGGCGTGCGTGGGTTTAGTGCGTGCGAGTTTATTTTGCATGGCGCACTGCGACGCGTTTTGTGTTACGCGCGCCGACTGCATGGTTACAGTGTACGCAGAGAAAAACAAACATGGCCCGTAAAAAATAGTCTCAAAAGCCGGTAAATTGCCATAATTTTGCTCATATCTCGGTCAATTCTGTACGGTTTTCGGCCATTTATAGCTTATAACACTCACATTATAATCATCTTTTATCAGTGCAATGTTCACGGCGTTTAGTTGCAAACTGAGAGAGCCTTTTATGGATACATACATACATACATACACCATACGGCAAATTATAGTATGACTAGCGGCACGCCCGTCCTGCGGACGGGCTCTCCCGCTAGGGAGTAGGGCCTACCAGATAGACACCTACAAAAAGAAAGTGTTGACAATTTATAACGAATCACATAGGAATAGAACAATATTTAAAACATTTTTGTTTTAAATCAAAAGGTTTTGTAGCCTAATTCAAAAGTTTTTAAATTTCAATTTAAAAAAAAATTGAAAATAACCCCCCGCCCGCATACGCCCCGTGGCATATTTCAACACCAAGGCCTAAACCTTAACCATCTCCCGTACCCCACCCGTCCCTCCACCTCCCTGTCCCCTAACGGCCCGCCCCCGTCCAGTGGCATATCCGTTACGCAATTTAGCATCACATTTTTTCATTAACCCCCTGTCTCCCAAACCACATTACATCATTACACACAACCCCCATTCGTCACCGCCCCCCGCCCCTCCCCGTAGCATACCTCAAGCCCAAAGCCCAAAGTTCCCCGCCCGCAATTCATCTCAACGCCAAGGCCTAACCTTAACTATCTCCCGTAGCGCGGCGTACTTCTCCAATATTTGTCCGCCCGCGTGTCACATACAGTATCAAATCCCACATCTGACACCATCGTTACGCAATTTAATAATACATTTCTTTATTAACCCCATCCCAAACTACATAACCATAACATAACCTAGGCCCTAAAGGGATCATTACACACAACCCCTAACCGCCCCGCCCCCGCCCCGTGGCTTATGCAACCCCAAGGCCTAAACCGAAACCAACTCCCGTGGCGCAGCGTATTTCTCCAATATTTGCCCGCCCGCGTGTGTAGGGGTGCGTGGGTGTAGTGCGTGTGCGCGTTTATTTTGCATGGCGCACTGCTGCGCGCTATGTGTAACGCGCGCCGACTGCATGGTTACAGTGTACGCAGAGAAAAACAAACATGAAATAGTCTCAAAAGCCGGGCTGAAAAGGCCTAAATTGGACATCATTTTGCTCATATCTCGGTCAATTCTGTACGGTTTTCGGCCATTTATAGCTTATAACACTCACATTATAATCATCTTTCATCAGTTCAACGTTCACGGCGTTTAGGCGTAAAATGAGGGAGCCTTTTATGGATACACACATACAAACATACAAACATACATACAAACACACATACAACATACGGTGAATTATAGTAAGATAGTGTCGTGTATGAATTAGGTCAATGCATGCGTATGTTTTGTTTCTCGAAAAATTAGAAAAATTAATGCACTTGCGCAAATGTTGATATGCTCACAATAGCACTCCCCCTTCGGGGTCGTGCCATTATTCACACATCAACATCAGCGCGCGTGCATTGATTTGTCTACTTTCTCTCGAAACAACACATACGCATTTATTGACCTATAATTGTAGCACCCAACTTATAACTCTAAATGTAGTCAAATTAAAAATGTTTATGACTTATCTCTATATGGCTCTGAAAATCTAGGTTATGGATTATTTTTGTATCAAAATATAAATTTGCCCAAAAGTTGAGTTACGGCCTTCTTGCGCTCAACCCGCGAATTGTTCTGTCTGAACGGACCAATTTGTAAATCTTTCAAATATATTTCAGCAATTGCCCGTTAGTCCTCTTATATACAGAAACACTCGCATAAATTGCGTTTATTAACTTTACAGGTAAACTGCACCATATTGATTTGTCAAATATCCACGCTCCATTTCATCCGTCGCCTTAAATAATTCGATCACGACATGTGTATGATCTATAATTCATGTATCGTAAATAGAGTTAACGCTCCGCCTTATGACATCTCATTATGCATGTAATCCATTGTACTTCTGACATATTATTGACATAAGTAAAAAATAAAAGACCCGTGACGTCATCACAAAGTTCACTTACCTGCCATAGTAAAGTTCTTGGTATGGTATATCCCGTAAAAATACAATGATATATTCCAAAAAGTTTAGCAGACCGTTGTCGTCTGCTTAACAATATAATATTCCATTTGTGAAAAAAGATGCGGGAAAAGAAGGCACTGCGGCATTGGCACTTTCTAATGTCACTATAAACGGTATATTCCAATCATAGAAGCGCGTACATCTCTAGAAAATTGTGAGTTGTGTGTGTGGGAAGTGTGTGGTATACAGGCAGTACGTACATCTATCTAGCGTGAATGGTTGTGACGGAATGAATTCACAATCGGCGCCTGGGTGTGAACTCAGTGAACTTGTTCGTGTGGTGGCTATAGCGCATCCTTCTGTGATACACGCATGGATGTACACATCAGAAAAGTCAGGCTAAAGAAAAAAAAGCTCCCAGCATGTTGTCATTTTTTTCTTGCTGGAAGTGAAGTATATGACACAAGTCGCAGTACATCAACCAAGGTTGATACTGCTCACACTCAAAAGTTTATTTCAGGCATCTTACAAATAGTATATGGATATTGATTGAATGCTTGGCTGTGATCGTATTCAAAGGTCAAATTTGGCCTTTTCCAAAACACACTTTATCGAACCCAATGATATAGTGATACTATTGCACAAATTATTATCATTGTTGATAATGACACAAAACACATGCAATATTTATCTTTCCCTTTTTAAATTTACTTTTCCCTTTCATCAATTTCAATGCCATCTTTACGCTGAAGACGTCCGTCGTCGTCGTTGTCTTCGTCGTCAACGTCTTGTAAGTCCATCTAATGTTTCCTTTCCCTTCCAGAATTCTATCTTTCATTTTATTGTTTAAAACAAGCATCCGTTTTTCAATTCTACTTAAAATAAGTAACTGATTTTGTGGGAAAATCTGATAATCTCTGATGCCTGGCCTTCAGATACTCCAGCATCAAATATGTGTTTTAATAATTAGCTTCCCCATGACTTTATAGTATATAATTTGAGTCTTGAGACATTCACAATGGAAGGGCATTACTTTCAATCAATTGAAATATGGGAGGAACCGCTCATATATTAAATTTTATCAACAGTAATGTGCGAAGGGGATATAGTATCATAGTGTAGTATCCGAACACTCCTTATGGCTTACGTGCATTTTTAATTCCGACTGCCCTCAGTGTGTGTACATATTCTGTGGTTTTTGTAACTGTGGCTGGTAAGTCCCATTGACAATCGCTGATACACGCGTCAACCCATTACGTATCAGCGACCATCAAACATGACTTAACACCCATAGTTACAAAATCCACGGAATATGTACACAGGCATTGCTGTTCAGAATTGCAATAAGTGGAATTGCGGAATTGATACTCTTTTAAGAGTCATACGTGGATAGTTTGGACAACTCGACGTGGTGACCAGTTCTCTAACTATGAAAGCCGTTCGTCACCTTTGTATCACCCGCAGATTTCCATGTGTCGCCCAGATTGTCGGGTGGTCAATATGCAAGACATCTTTGACGTCTAGTTACAATTGATATACGCTTTTCTCAGAGGCGTTTTTTCTTAGTAACTAACAAGTATTGTTTTAATGTTTTTATGTTATAAGAGGTTAATGACTGCGCATCAGTTCTTTAGAGGGTATTGTGGAAATTCACAATATTTCACTTTGGTACCGAGGAATTTTCTGAGGTCTGATGTTATTAAATGTTATAAATTTTAACAGAAACCGATAAATCAACTGATTAAAGTCGTTAACCTCATTTATAAACGTAATACAATGAATTGTTTTTGGAAAATTAACAAATTAAGCTAATTCAAGCCCTTTTGTTACAATAAAAAGCCTTTTCAACAGTGAATATTTTAGCCTTGCCCCGGATATTGTCTTGCCCCCTCCCGTTTGCCACTCCAACATTTAGATGCTAGTGCCGCCACTGCATCAGATAACGTATCTCAAATATTTCAGCTTCAAATTAAATGCGTAGTATTGATTTTTAAACGCTGGAATATGTCTCTGAATCAAATGATGTCATTTTCAAATGACAAACGATGTTTTAAAATCGCCGGGCTTTAACCTAATTGTGTCAACATCAATTCGTTACTGAAGAGAGTGTTTATGATGCTTTAAAATCATGCAGACTGGCGGTGACATTAACCCATGCAACATTCTACATGTTCTATGCAACTAATGGATGAAATTGGAGTCAGAAGCTCATTATATTTTAAGTATATGAGTATTTTCATGTGAGGGAGTATGACGAGCCAATTCAAATCGCAGAGATTTACTACAGTTAAACATGTTTTAGGGGGAAAGATTCAGGTTGTATGCAAAATACTTTAAGTTCATAGTTATGAACCTTAAAGGTTGTAATAAGGTTACAGGCACAAGCATACATTTGGGACATCGATAATTTGACATGCTTCCGAAATTTTGCTCTTTAAGGGCGCACAGCATTAAATCACTCCTCGTTTTGCGTAATCAGTCAGCTCCGGAACGAGAGCCCGTTTCACTTGAGGGCGCTACAAATTGCCTTGTGTGCGTCACCGTGGTAACGTGTACCCGTCCATTTGTGCAATCATTGCATTTTCGCTTTTCAACCCTAAATATTTGAATACAAATTAACATCTTAACATATTGAGTGCAGCCTAGCTACCAGAATTCCAACCTAAATGATTGTATTTCACCTTTGACTCCAATATCTCACAATACAGATCGAAATACACCTTTTTACGGCGATGAGACTACTATTTTCTATGCGAGTTAAAGCAGGCTGACTGTGCCTGCTTTAACCATGTGTACGTGTAATCCAATGGGACTTTTATTTAGTCCTATGCCCCCTAGCTAAAAGCATCAGAATTGACCGGCGGAAAAAAAGTTCCATATATCCAAGTCGCTGTTCTATTGATGACATTACAACAGATTTCCATCTAATTCATGTTTGCTTTCCAAAAACCAATCTTTCAAGAATGCAATTAAAATAGCACATATTGGTACTAGTCTTGTAGGTGCAAAGTGTCCCTGGAGTATTGCAAAGGATTCTGAAAACTGGAGGCTAAAGTTAGATCTACTGTCTATAAGTCGCAAGTCCACAACATTATCGAGTATGCTTCACTAAGCTGGGCGAATGCTTTACCCACCATCCTAAGCCAGCTTGACAACATCCAAAAGAAGGCACTTAGAATCATTGGAGTTAATGAAGCTACTGCTCGTTCACAGCTCAAAATTGACAGCCTGCTTCACAGGCGACAGCTACGGTCTTGTACAAGGTGCATACTACCTACTGCCCACAAGATCTAGCAGGGTTACTTCCCACACCATATGTCAAGCGCCGTGCTACCCGTTCGAGCATATCAATGCCAGCCCAGGCTCTTTCTCTGCCGACAGCCAGAACTCGCTGCTTAGACAGCAGCTTCATTCACACTGCTGTTCCCTTATAGAATAGTCTTCCAGACGATATTGTTGGCAACATTTCAGCTGCTGGAATCCAGGCTTTCAAGTGCCGTGTGCACGGACATCTTTCCTCAAACTCTTAACTTGTCATAGCCTTCATACTCTTTCATGACACCCTTCATTCAAGTCCTTTCAACATCCGACTGATACATATAATAGCATGGTGGTCATGGGTTAAGTGTAGGTTAAGAAGGGGGTGTGGACTCTCAGGTACAGCCTCCGTAAAACTGCCGTAACTTCTTCAATATTCATTTAATCTTTATAAACGTATACAGTTTTGTGCAGAAAAGGGTTCAATGAATCCAAACATGATAATGAAATTGACCATTTTGGAAAAATTATAAAAAACACGCTTTTTGACCCATTTTAGGTTCTGCAGAGATAACTCAAAATATATTTTGTCAAATTTTGTCATACTAGTTTTATGATAATCCTGATAACATTACCCGGGGTAATTTTTTGTTTGTTTTGAAAATCTTATTCATTTTTTGAGTTATGGACCAAAAGGTGCCAACAAATGTGATTTTTTACCTCCAAAATCATGAAAATAGCATTTTTGGGGGAAAATTCACATTTTTTGGCACTTTTTGGTCTATAACTCAAAAAATAAAAAAGATATTCAAATATTTTGAGTTATCTTTGCAGAACCTAAAATGGGTCAAAAAACATGTTTTTTATAATTTTTTCCAAAATGGTCAATTTCATTATCATGGTTGGATTCATTGAACCCTTTTCTGCAAAAAATGTATACGTTTATAAAGATTAAATGAATATTGAAGAAGTTACGGTAGTTTTACGGAGGCTGTACCTGAGAGTCTACACCCACCCCCCCCCCCCCCCCCCCCCTTAATGCTTGGTTGGGGAGATGGTGGATGGTCCTGTAAAGCATATAGTCAGCTGGGCAGGTGACAACAGGCAGCTCCTGGAAGATTTAGTTCCCAAGTTTGTTGTGTAGGTTCTCTTGATGCCCATCAGACCTCCAAATATCATTATTTGTCTTTAATTTATATTTTGATGTTGTTCTTTATGTTTGGGCTTTTATCTTATTTTTATGTCACTTTCATTGGCATTTTTAACCTCTGCCTATTTGTGTTTCTTGTTTTAGGCATATTTTCTGAGTTGCAGTGAACCAATTGATTGGCCTTTCAGAGCTCTCTTTCGAGAGTCACCAGTTTGATTTTTAATCACTCTGGTCATTAACCTTGTTAATGTCTGTTGGGCTATTGTTCACATTTGCGCTTTATACAACAACAAAAAAGAAAAAAAACCCTTCTTGAGAGAGGTTATATTAGTCAAAGAAGATTTCTTGTACAGTCCATGAAGCTTGAAGACCTTAGTCCAGTATGCTTTAGCATCACTATCGTGCCAACAAGGCTTTCCCCAAAACAAACAGTACTATACTAAACATGTGTTGAAGTAACAACTGAAGGTCGTATAACTTCCACCTTCTATATGGTGCAGATATAGGCTTAACTTGGCAACATATTTGAAAAAGAAGTTGAATCCCAACTAAAACTTATTTATTATGTGGTATTCAAAATATAGAGAGTCTTTAAGGAAAACAAGAGAGGACTGAATTGAAGTCACATATCAAGTGTACTATTTGCAGCAAGATTTTCTTACAGAACCTGCAGCAAGATTTTCTTACAGAACCTGCAGCAAGATTTTCTTAAAGACCCGGCAGCAGGATTTTTTTAAAGACCCTCGTTTATCAACATTATACGCCTTTCAATGCAATGTTATGTCATGTGATGAAATTAAAGCATGCTGGTGTTGCTCAAACAGTCTTCTTTGCGGTATAGTTACAGCACCAATTATGACATTATGGTTGCAGCCCCACATCACAGCTGTCATACTTCTGCCCTGTCTGCTATGAGCACGAAGCTAGTAGCTCTGAGCCAGTTGATATTCATTGCTGGATATAGGACTCATCAGAATATTGTTTACACGTGATGTCGCCGGCATCTTAATTTCATCTCGCAAACGTCTGTTTTGTGTTCCTTGATATACTTCATTCAAAGTTTGTCTATGAAGGCCTTTTCCGAGCATATGAGGTATTTTGGCAGCAGAAGGTTCGAGAGGCCTTCAATACGATAACGTCAAGCAAACTCCTCAGCCTGGCCCAGGCAGCCAGACAAACCTCCCGGTGAACTCGGTCCTATAATCAACATTTCAAGGTCAGTATCGAATCCTTGATGTGTCACCTAATACAGTAGTATGCCTACAACTTAGCGTAGGGTCGAGAGTCTATTGTCATGATTGTTTAGGATCATTGTCATCGTCACATATATATTGGACGTTTGCTCGCCAAATTTGAAATTATTAGGACCTCCTATATATAATTATTTGAAAATATCGGGGGAAAGCATTATCCATGCGAAATACGTACACAAGTTTAAGACCCTGTATTACCGACAATATGTTTCTACACGTTTTATTTGCTGTCATTCGACTTATACATGTTAATATATAGAACAAAATTATAAAATGCTTATTTATTCAACAGTGAAATTATTTATCCCGATGTCATATTATTAGGTGTATAAATTCCACCTTCGTGCACTATATACTAGTAATCAGTGTCATAATGCTATGAACACAATTCTAATAATCCGTGTGTACGTTCGCGCGTACGTGCGTACATGTGTACGAGCGCGCGTGCGTAAACCCGGAGGTACGTACAGGTCGCTTTCAAAAATGTTCGCACGTCCTGATTGGTCAGTCGTGAAATTTCGCGCATTTCATGCATTTGGACGCAGCTCCGCGAACAATAACAAAACACACTCGCGTGAAATATCATGAATTTCGTCCATAGCATTGACAGTGATTATAAAACACCCACTCGAGGTTCCTGGTGACTTTGGGTGGGGTATATTTCTCACTATCCATATTGCAATGGCATTACCGTAAAACAACAGATGTGTGAGATTTAGCCATTGAGTATGCACATCATTATAAGTGAATGGAGGCTTGTGTATAAAATCTTTCTACGGTCAAACAGAATTGGATCACCTACGAATAAACGCCGGACATCTGCAGTTCATCTGCGTCAAAGTGACCATGACATCCATCATGACAGATTATCAGTTCAAGATACTAATGATGCTGCACCGCCAAATCCATATACGTCCTATTAAACATAGTGTGTCCCAGGAAATCTGCAACTTATTTTAAAGGAGATCTAGTATCATTTTTTCACCATATATATTGTAATCATAATTACCAAACATTGAAATATTTCAATCCATGGTTTAAATGTGAAAATACAGCTTCGTCAAAATCCTTAGCGACATTTATCGTACGATAGACAACAGAAGTTAGACGTTAGTATGATGACTACGTGTATAGCGCCCTCTCTGTTATACGAGACTCAGACACACACCCACACGTATTCAAGTCAAAATGGTTCGGTATTCATCAGGGAACACAAAAACACTTTCAAACCTTTGTTCCCAGGATTGGTCACGAGACCTACAGGTAGGTCTCCTTTTATAACTAGTGTGAATGTTTGTTTAATAAGATCTTGAAGACGTTATTTTTCAGAAATCCTTACATTGAGTTTGAAGAGTCTGCCGGCAAATCAGTGGCACCGTGAAAAGGAGGGATAAGGGAAGAAAAGCAATGCATAATCCAACAATGTTGAGGCTTCGTAATCTCTAAATGTAAAACGAGTGGAAAGAGTGGAAGTTCACTCGAAAAGGAGAGAAGGGAGTGAAACGCAGGACAACCCGTTTTGGAGTGGAACATTCCTCTCTAAAATGAGTGTGAAAGTTAATTTTTCACTCTCAATAGAGTGGAACATTGTCATATAAAATCCCCTTTCACTCCTTTAAGAGTGTTTTTCCACTCAAAAACGTGTTGTCCTGCGTTTAACTTCTTGAAAGAGTGGAAAACCACTCTTTCACATTAAGAGATAGGCCCTATACTCACATTTTCAGTTTGATATTATTCACTATGGAGACACGGTGCAAAATTACAGAAAGAATTATACGCTTTTTATCCCAAATTTGTAATCCTGAAACCGCCGATTGATCTAACTGTCGATGCATTTATTAGGCGTTCTTGACAGCATCTTTCACCCTGAAGAGCCATCCGACAGTGCCCTTTCGAATCTTCCACACAGGGAGTGTAGCTTTCTTACTCCTATATTTCAAATGGAGTCACCCAGGCAGGTAGGTTTCCCCATTTGAAATGCACCCTCCTTGTGGTGAGGAATTATCCAAGTTTTCTTCGAAAAGATTGAAACAAACAAGACATTACATGAAAGATTGATATCTTGGTATAATACATACGACCACAATTTCAGTACCCAGGCCTTACTGTAGAGGAATGATTAAAGGATAAAGACAGGAGGCAAAAATGGTACAATTGCCCCGACCCGGGGCAGGTTCGTCCATAGGCCGGGGCAAGTTCGCTATGGTCTCATAATTAGGCTTCCTAAAGTAGCATGTATTAAATAGATATACACATTTGTTATGCAATGTGAATTTCTTCCAAAATAACATTAAGAGAGTCCACAATTTATGAATGGGTCATATTTTACGGAATATATTCGTTTAGAATTTTAAAATTATAATAAATACCACATTTAAGAATATTAGTTTCTAATTTTAGTGCTACTCCATTCCAGATAGCTATTTTATAATTACAAATAGGCTACAGGAGGTGAATTACAATTTTGAAATTATACAAAATCTTAATCATGTAAATCCTTATTGGCGAACATGCCCCATCATTCATTTTGTCGCCCTTTTCCTTTTTAAAGGATATTTTATTCGTGTAATCCTTTGTTTTCAAAATTTTCTATATTTAATATGACTAGCGGCGTACCCTCGCTACGCTCGGGTCCCCGCTAGATGGTTATGCTCTATTACCTACCTCTGAAACCACATACACCTCCTGGTTATACCACTACCTACCTCTGAAACCACATAAACCCCCTACAACACCCCAACCAGGTTTATTTATAACCATATCCCCTCTAAAGGCATTATAAACCCCCTACAACCCCCACCCCAATCAGGTTGATTTATAACCATATCCCTCCTAAACCATTTACCGTGTCTACTTTATTAACCCCTACCCCTCAAACCGCATCAAGTTAACCCTCGGTACTTTTAAAACCACATAAACCCCCTACAATCGCCGCCCCCCCCCCCCCCCCCCCCCCCCCCCACTGCAACTACACCAACCAGGTGGATTTATTATCATAACCCTCCCTAACCATTTCCCGCGGCTACTTCATTAACTCTTAACCCTATCCTAAAACATTTCCCGTGGTTTTACCCCCATCGCCCCCCTCCCCCATGCACACACCCAAACCAGTTTGATTTATAATCACAACCCTCCCTAAACCATTTCCCGTGGCTACTTCATTAACCCTCGGTCCCTTGTTTGGCATGCCAACTTAAAGTAAAGAAATCAGGTTGCTTCATTAACCCCCGCAAAACGCTACTTGTACCATTATAACCCTAGGCCTATCCTAAACCATTTCCCCGTGGTTTTACACCGCCCCACGTACTTTCCCTACCAACAGGCCTATACCATTTCCCGTGTGGCTTCTGCGCCATGTGTAGGGGTGCGTGTGTCTCGCGACAGTCAGCCCTTGCGCAAACATGCACGCGTAGCGTTACCACGGTAAGATTACGCTGTAGTACGCGCAACGCACAATGTTGTTCAATTCTAGTGGCATTTATGAGCCAAATCTGAGAGGTTTTTTGCTATTTTTGGAGCCAATTGTTAACCAATTTCAGTGGAATAAACTTTAACACCCTTCCCGTTATTTCCTCTATCTTTCATGCAAATTAGGCGCCACTTTGATCACAACTAGGATAACAAACACACAAATAAACACACCCCCACCCCCACACACCCCAACACACACCGTTTCAAGATTTATAGTAAGATGCAAGAAATAATGAAAATGATCACGATGAAAAAATATTAATAATTGGTACAACAAATAATTCTTTGGACAATCAGTGGTTCGTAACTTCAAAATACCATGCGATCATATCCATGTTAAAAGCGAAACAGGTTTATTACATTTCACTCTTTACACATCATGCCACTACGACCATGATGACATTGCTGTTCATCATACCGATGTGGCAATGTTTGCATGGAATTTCGCCAAACCAAACAGTCTGCCTCGGAACCGGAGCGCGTTCGGCTTGAGGGCGTGCTATTTAGAGACGTACTGCCGTCAATTGTCTCATGGCGGCATCAAAGTTACGGTCTTCCACTGGGTGACGAATAAGTTCGATATTTCAATAAAAGGACGGGCTTGGGAACGGCTTCCCGTCACAGTAATCTTCAAGATTGAAAAGAATCCTATTTGCCGATTTCAACCATAAGATAAGTCTCTTATCTCTAAGATAATGTTTAACAATTCATCCATATATAATACTACAAGGCTTATTTTTAACGCAAAGACGATCACACGTACCCTAACAATTCATTAAAATGGTGTAAACTCGCCTAGAAAATGGTAGTGTCATTGCGGTATATAGGCTCAAAAAGGTGTAATCTCGACCTGTATTGAGATGTTGGGGGTCAAGGGTAAGACAAAATCATCGGACTAACTACCGCGAGGAATCTGGTACCTAGGCTGCCCTCAATTTGTTAAGATGTTAAAGTTTATGCAAATAAATGGGGTTGAAAAGCAAAATGCAATGATTGCTCAAATTGACGGGTACACGTTACACAGTGACACACACCCCGTCAATCTTAAGCGCCATTAAGTGAAACGGCTCGCGTTCCGTAGCTGACTTCTATAATGTGATTTAAATATGTTTTATTCGATGGAGTATGTTTTAGAATAATATAATGCAAAAAAATTACTCTTAAACATTGCCCAGGGGAAAAGGTATACATAAAAACCAATCATAATTGCCAGAATCTCTGTTTTAGTGTGGGATGAATGAACTGTAACCGCATGACGATTTACTACGTAACTCCCAACTCGGTATCGGTCTGGGTCTCGGTCGATAGGTCTGAACAAACACAAATTATCAGTAGATGCTTTGCTATCGACCTATTGAGGTTCTGTGTGCGAGTTTGGATTACACGGATTACACCTGTGACGTACACAGGTACAACGTACACAGGGTACATGTATCTATGCATATTATAGATGTTTGTGATGCAGATGCATCTTTATTTTCAAGGATCTGTGACTGTTCTAGTGCTTCTAAAATTATACTAATAAGTATCCGTGATATCGCTAACCCGCCCATCGTCAAGAAACTGTACGTATTTTACTCTTTTTTGCGATATACAAAAGATCAAAGATATAGACCATTTTGTCTTTGATAATTTCATTTCTTAGAAAAAAGGCAGCTAAAGGTGTCCACGTTGGGAATCCGTAGCAAGTAGAATGGTTTCAACGAGTACGCCATGGATGGGCTTTTAAATTGGTAGGGATTCGTCAGAAGTGGCCCTGGCTTCATCAGAAAATTGTCATGGTTTTTAAAAGCTCGTCCTGTCTGTTTTTACATTCTTGCACGGGGAAAAGACATATGTCTCTTTGGAATTTCGTTACAGAAATAATTATATACGGAACTCAATTGCTGCTGGACCAATACCCATTGTATCTGCTCATTTTATAATGGGACATTCCTATAACCTGCAGCTGGTATATATATCCCCGGGTCTATCTCAGTTTTGTTACTTTGCATGCAATCGCATTCGCAGCCCTGAGACCGTCATGTACACGCTATGATAGAAGCAACGCAATCATTATGGTGTTGACGCAAGTTCTAATAAGTTCCGAGCTCATTATCTAGATTCCAGATATCGTTTCGTGGGGAAATCCCTGTCAAATAATGGATTGAACTCCTACTTGAACGATGTACACCTAGCCAAATAAAGTCCCTGACCAGGTGTTGAGGTTGGCTAATTCAAAATATATATAGATAATCGGTACCAAACATCTGAGATATACATTAAATGAGCAAATTCCCTCTCCGCAGTTTGATACCTCATTCAACAAAATCGAATGGATACTTTTAAAAATCATTGATTTATATGTAATTATGCACTGAAAATGTGTGTGTAAAGACTCAAATACTTTTATAATTCACAGCTAGTCAGACCCTTTATCCCTTTATCACACTCAAATCAATGATTTCCTATACCTAGTGCAACTTTGCTGTTGTTATGCGCGGTCATTGAAATCGCCATAACTTTAAAAGTATCCATTCGATTTTGTTAATGAGGTATCAAACCGCGGAGAAGGAATTTGCTAATTTAATGTATATCTCAGATTTTGGTACCGATTATCTATTTTGAATTGGACAAACCTCTCAAAGCACCTGGTCAGGGATTTTATGTGCTAGGTGTCAATAAGCGCGACCTCAAGGATAGACACAGGATTAATCTCGTTATAACACTTGTTGCCTTACGTGTGGCATTTAGATGATTGGTATACACGCGCAAGACAAAGTCGGGGCGATTTATCAGTGTTACATTTCAAAACAAACTGCTGTTGACATGATATACAAATCCCTGACGGCGCTTTCGCAACTAATATGTGAGTCTGTATGAGCAATGATTTGATTGCCAAAATCAAGCAATCATGAGATGGTGAATGAGAGTTTGCTGGGAAAATTGCTCTCGACGACGGATAAAGTATGATACAGATTTGAAGTCCCGCAGGAAATCTCCTTCGGTAATGTCAGGTGTATATACACAATGTATCAATAGGTGTCAAATTGTATTTGCCACCATAATAAATGAACCTATTGCGTCTGCTAGTGTAAATAAAGTCATATTTTAATTCAGAAGCAACCATCTTAATAAACTGGGTCCTTGACTACTTTGATTAAATATAAGATCATTCGACCACTGATTCGCTTCGTCCTTATTTTGACTTCATTACTTTATACTGTACACACACAGGAGTCCTGTTTCCCAGCGTATGATGATTGGCAATAATTCTTCATGTCTTGGTAAATGTGTGAATTTCAGCTTGAAATATGTCATTGTTCATTTAAAAATGTGAAATGGCCCTCGCCAGTCGCCAACGCTTGAAGATGTCAAGATTTTTTAAAAGCTAGTAACCTAAGCGTTAAATGTATCCGACTCTCGCATGACGAGGAAGAAAACTATGTCTCATCACTTGTGTACTCATACACAGAGAATATTAATTCGTCAAAAATGTGTCTTATTTGACAAATTAAACATGTGTCATTAATTTGTCATGGAAAGTTCGTCAGTTAAGAAATATTTTGTAAAGCTAAACAATTATTTTTTAAAGATTAATGACAATTATAGTAGTTTTAAAATTAATTTTCGACATAGCAACTATTTTCACGACTAACCAAATATTTGACTTTCAATGACAAATGCACAATGACAAATTAAATGGACAAATTAAAAGAATAATTTTTAAGTCATTTAATATGAATGACAAATGAAATGACTAATTTTAATTTGTCATTTCATTGATAATTAGTCATTTAATTTGTCATTTCAAGTGTCATTCATTAATTTGTTATTAACATTCATCAAATGTTTGTTACGATGATAATTAACTAGAAACACTCTAAATTGTTCTTTTAGCATCACAAATAAATGTGCACTACAGAATATTTCTTGAATCACAAACCTGCCATTTCTTATGACAAGTTTTTAATTGTTGACAAATTAATATTCTCTGTGTACCGTGCTGATTCTTAAACTTTATGTCTCACCACTTATACGTGGGGGGGGGGGGGGGGGGGGGGGGGCTATATGTCTCCCCACTTGTACTTATACCGTGCTAATTCTTAAACTATATGTCTCACCACTTGTTCTTACACCGTGCTGATTCTTAAACTATATGTCTCACCACTTATACGTGGGGGGACTATATGTCTCCCCACTTGTACTTATACCGTGCTGATTCTTAAACTATATGTCTCACCACTTGTACTCATACCGTGCTAATTCTTAAACTATATGTCTCACCACTTGTTCATATACCGTGCTGATTCTTAAACTATATGTCTCACCACTTATACGTGGGGGGACTATATGTCTCCCCACTTGTACTTATACCGTGCTGATTCTTAAACTATATGTCTCTCCACTTGTACTTATACCGTGCTTATTCTTAAACTATATGTCTCACCACTTGTACTTATACCGTGCTGATTCTTAAACTATATGTCTCGCCACTTGTACTTATACCGTGCTGATTCTTAAACTATAGGCCTATGTCTCACCACTTGTACTCATACCGTGCTGATTCTTAAACTATATGTCTCCCCACTTGTACTTATACCGTGCTGATTCTTAAACTATATGTCTCTCCACTTGTACTTATACCGTGCTGATTCTTAAACTATATGTCTCACCACTTGTACTTATACCGTGCTGATTCTTAAACTATATGTCTCACCACTTGTACTTATACCGTGCTGATTCTTAAACTATATGTCTCGCCACTTGTACTCATACCGTGCTGATTCTTAAACTATATGTCTCCCCATTTGTTCTTATACCGTGCTGATTCTTAAACTATATGTCTCGCCACTTATACTTATACCGTGCTGATTCTTAAACTATATGTCTCACCACTTGTACTCATACCGTGCTGGTTCTCAAACTATATGTCTCCCCACTTGTACTTATACCGTGCTGATTCTTAAACTATATGTCTCACCACTTGTACTTATACCGTGCTGATTCTTAAACTATATGTCTCACCACTTGTACTCATACCGTGCTGGTTCTCAAACTATATGTCTCCCCACTTGTACTTATACCGTGCTGATTCTTAAACTATATGTCTCACCACTTGTACTTATACCGTGCTGATTCTTAAACTATATGTCTCGCCACTTGTACTCATACCGTGCTGATTCTTAAACTATATGTCTCCCCATTTGTTCTTATACCGTGCTGATTCTTAAACTATATGTCTCGCCACTTATACTTATACCGTGCTGATTCTTAAACTATATGTCTCACCACTTGTACTCATACCGTGCTGGTTCTCAAACTATATGTCTCCCCACTTGTACTTATACCGTGCTGATTCTTAAACTATATGTCTCACCACTTGTACTTATACCGTGCTGATTCTTAAACTATATGTCTCACCACTTGTACTCATACCGTGCTGGTTCTCAAACTATATGTCTCCCCACTTGTACTTATACCGTGCTGATTCTTAAACTATATGTCTCCCCACTTGTACTTATACCGTGCTGATTCTTAAACTATATGTCTCACCACTTGTACTTATACCGTGCTGATTCTTAAACTATATGTCTCACCATTTGTACTTATACCGTGCTGATTCTTAAACTATATGTCTCACCACTTGTACTCATACCGTGCTGATTCTTTAACTATAAGTCTCACCATTTGTTCTTATACCGTGCTGATTCTTTAACTATACACTTGTTCTTATACCGTGCTGATTCTTAAACTATATGTCTCACCATTTGTACTTATACCGTGCTGATTCTTAAACTATAAATCTCACCATTTGTACTTATACCGTGCTGATTCTTAAACTATATGTCTCACCACTTGTACTTATACCGTGCTGATTCTTAAACTATATGTCTCACCACTTGTACTCATACCGTGCTGATTCTTAAACTATAAGTCTCACCATTTGTTCTTATACCGTGCTGATTCTTAAACTATATGTCTCACCACTTATACGTGGGGGGACTATATGTCTCCCCACTTGTACTTATACCGTGCTGATTCTTAAACTATATGTCTCGCCACTTGTACTCATACTGTGCTGATTCTTAAACTAAATGTCTCACCACTTGTACTTATACCGTGCTGATTCTTAAACTATATGTCTCACCACTTGTACTCATACCGTGCTGATTCTTAAACTATAAGTCTCACCATTTGTTCTTATACCGTGCTGATTCTTAAACTATATGTCTCACCACTTATACGTGGGGGGACTATATGTCTCCCCACTTGTACTTATACCGTGCTGATTCTTAAACTATATGTCTCACCACTTATACGTGGGGGGACTATATGTCTCCCCACTTGTACTCATACTGTGCTGATTCTTAAACTATATGTCTCACCACTTGTACTTATACCGTGCTGATTCTTAAACTATATGTCTCGCCACTTGTACTCATACCGTGCTGATTCTTAAACTATATGTCTCCCCACTTGTACTTATACCGTGCTGATTCTTAAACTATATGTCTCACCACTTGTACTTATACCGTGCTGATTCTTAAACTATATGTCTCGCCACTTGTACTCATACTGTGCTGGTTCTTAAACTATATGTCTCACCACTTGTACTTATACCGTGCTGATTCTTAAACTATATGTCTCACCACTTGTACTTATACCGTGCTGATTCTTAAACTATATGTCTCACCACTTGTACTCATACCGTGCTGATTCTTAAACTATATGTCTCACCACTTGTTCTTATACCGTGCTGATTCTTAAACTAAATGTCTCACCACTTGTACTTATACCGTGCTGATTCTTAAACTATATGTTTCACCACTTGTACTTATACCGTGCTGATTCTTAAACTATATGTCTCACCACTTGTACTCATACCGTGCTGATTCTTAAACTATAAGTCTCACCATTTGTTCTTATACCGTGCTGATTCTTAAACTATACACTTGTTCTTATACCGTGCTGATTCTTAAACTATACACTTGTACTTATACCGTGCTGATTCTTAAACTATAAGTCTCACCATTTGTTCTTATACCGTGCTGATTCTTAAACTATATGTCTCACCATTTGTACTTATACTGTGCTGATTCTTAAACTATATGTCTCGCCACTTGTACTCATACCGTGCTGATTCTTAAACTATATGTCTCACCACTTGTACTCATACCGTGCTGATTCTTAAACTATATGTCTCACCATTTGTACTTATACTGTGCTGATTCTTAAACTATATGTCTCGCCACTTGTACTTATACCGTGCTGATTCTTAAACTATATGTCTCACCACTTGTACTTATACCGTGCTGATTCTTAAACTATATGTCTCACCACTTATACTTATACCGTGCTGATTCTTAAACTATATGTTTCACCACTTGTACTTATACCGTGCTGATTCTTAAACTATATGTCTCGCCACTTATACTTATACCGTGCTGATTCTTAAAGTACATGTCTCACTACTTGTACTCATACCGTGCTGATTCTTAAACTATATGTCTCACCACTTGTACTCATACCGTGCTGATTCTTAAACTATATGTTTCACCACTTGTACTTATACCGTGCTGATTCTTAAACTATATGTCTCACCATTTGTACTTATACCGTGCTGATTCTTAAACTATATGTCTCACGATTTGTACTTATACCGTGCTGATTCTTAAACTATATGTCTCACCACTTGTACTTATACCGTGCTGATTCTTAAACTATATGTCTCACCATTTGTACTTATACCGTGCTGATTCTTAAACTATATGTCTCACCATTTGTACTTATACCGTGCTGATTCTTAAACTATATGTCTCACGATTTGTACTTATACCGTGCTGATTCTTAAACTATATGTCTCACCACTTGTACTTGTACTTGGACACCCCCCCCCCCCAGTCCGAGCAATAGCTCGGAGTGCGGTGCTGCGCACCGCATAGATGATACCAGCTCAATTTCATTTTTTGGGGGCCACACTTATCATCCCCCCACAACTAACAAGAAATATCCGTCCCTCTTGTGCACACACGTTGTATTCACACAATCACTAGTCATACTAGTGTTGTTGCATATTTATTTTAATCTACGCTATCATGATATATTTTCGCGGGGAAATCCCTCTATAGATTACCTGCCCGGTGGTTTCTCTTCATATTCAGAGGGGTAACGCATGATCGTTCCAGGAGTTCAAAATACCCCCCTATTTAACGGTGTTTCAAGGACAATTTTGCTAATTTGACCCCCTTTTTTGCGCGAAAACGAGGACATTTTGTCTTCAAAAAACACCCCTTTTTTACCATATCAAGGACACGTTCTAAAATGACCCCCCTTTTTGCGCAAAAACGAGGACATTTTGTCTTTAAAAAACACCCCTTTTTATCATATCAAGGACACTTTCTAAAATGACCCCTTTTTGCGCAAAAACGAGGACACATTTAGTTTAAAATGCCCCGGTCCTATTTCAATTTGATATGACACAATACTAATTTACTTAAATGTAATGTATTGTATTATTTATACTTTGACTCATAATAAATTATGCTTTCATTCCATAGCTCTCCCACAGAGAGCTCGGGTACATATGGCATAGCTCTCCCACATAGAGTCTTAGAGCTCGGATACATATGGCATAGCTCTCCCACAAAGAGCTAGAACTCAGAGCTAGATATGTTTAATCTGTTCAAAGTTTAGCTTCCAAATCCAAGAAAAAATGACTTATCCAAAATGCCCGGCCAAGGCACAACCCCAACACAAGAATTGTCAAGTCTCGTCGAATGCAAGACTGTGGAATTCTGCATCCTTTACGTCACCTGTGTAAAAGTGATTTCTGAAGTTTGCCCCCAAACTGCAAAATTAAACTCATCTTGCTCTGCTTCTCCTGTGCCTGGATTGTGTGCAAGCGGAGAAAATACAGTTTTGACATTTAAATCCCCAGGTATATTACCATTTCATACAGAAAATAACACCAGTAAAGAATTTCGGTTGCGCTTGCCAATAATTTGTCATCAACATCCTGGATTGGATCCCCCGATGAATTGTGGGAAGAAACATTTTCCGTTATTTCGGAAATTGTCCGAGGAAAAATCGGGAATCTTTTAGTCAATTAATTATGACGTAGCCATGTCACAAGATATCATTGAAGTTTTCTGATTGGCGGCTATCAGTTATATCAGTTAAGAAACTATTTCCGGTAATATTCGGGTACACTCGGCCCACACTCGGTAACAAGGGGGATTCCCTTATTTTTGTGGGATCACATCATTTATACCCGGACATTTATAAATAAACGGAAAATGCCAAATCACATGGAAATTCTATGGCACAATTCACCCGCAAAACATGTGCGCGGACATTCTTCCGCGGACATAGATTCGTAAAAACACCCCTAATTTTGGAAATCGCGGACATAGCTTCCAAAAACACCCCTATTTTTGGAAATCGCGGACATTAAATGTCCGCGGAATGTCCGCGGACATGGTAAAAAAAACACCCCTTTTTTGCGATTTCTGGAACGATCATGCGTACCAAAAGTCAATGTTGACTGAAACCACCGGGATTACCTGATTGAACTTCATGCGCCATCCAGATGTATCAGCGACCTCATGAATAGACAACAGTATAATCTTGTTAACGCTTGTCGTGCACTCACTATTCCCCTATTCCCGACACTACTCTTACATTAATACACGGGTGAAGACGTGTAGATTTGTTAGTGTTACATTTCAAAACAAGGTAAAATTTAAAACAAACTGCTATCGACACGATATGCAAATACCCCGGGAAAATTATACCCTGTGGTGGTTTTGCAACTAATACACATGATAGGGTGTATGAGCATTGAGCAATGGGTAGATTGTCAAAATTAAGAGTCAGTCTGTGTAATTTTTTAGAATTGATTCTATCCTTCAAATAATAGATTTTTCTCATAGCTTGTGTATTGGTAGGCCCTTGGGCACTAACAACTAGGGTGACTTTCAAAAAATAAAAAATCGACTCGTTGCCATGGTAACCCACCAAAAACCAATTTGGGCCATTTTGGACCATATTTGCCCTGAAATTTAGTCAAAATTGTCTTATGTCAAGAACTCACTGTACCAAAATGGAATAATACTGGAACCTTCCAATACAATCATCTCAAAGGACAACTCTTCCCCTACTGACTGCATCATTTAAAGGTAAATATCTTACTCCTAAAGGTAAATGCCAAGTATTTAAAGGTTGCCTGTTTTCAGTTTTGAAATAAAGGCGATTTTTGACCAAATGTATTACCTTAACATTAATTCTGCCAGGGGTGCCAGAAATTTGTCTTTGCTGGTGTGAGTAGTTAAATGTATTGCCCTTCCAAATCTGTAAAAAGTAGCTTGGGCAAATGATATTCCTAAGTACAGTGTTGCCAGGAACAACAGCCTTTTTGAAATCTGAGCATTTTTACTAAATACGCCTTTTAACCCTATTTGTTATAAAAGCATGTGTTTTTTCAATAATATTCAATTAAAACATATTCTAATAACTCAGTTACATTCTTGTGGTTGATTGCAAAGGGTAATCTGTAATAATAATTCGACCTGTTGCCATGGTAACAACCAAAAACCAATTTTGGCCATTTTGGACCAAATTTGCCCTGAAATATACTTAAAATTATCGTATGTCAAGAACTGACCATACCAAAACAGAATAATACTGGAACCTTAGAATACAATCATATCAAAGGACTCCTCTTCCCCTACTGACTGCATCATTTAAGGGTGAATATCTTATTCTTAAAGGTAAATGCTAAGTATTTAAAGGTTGCCTATTTTCAGTTTTGAAAATCAAGGTGATTTTTGACCAAAAGTATTGCCTTAAAAATCTTCTTTTCAGGGGTGCCAGAAATATGTCCTTGCTGGTGTAAGTAGTTCGATGTATTGCCCATTCAGATCGGTAAAAGGTAGCTTGGGCAAATGATATTCCTAAGTACAGTGTTGCCAGAAACAACAGCCATTTTTAAATCTAAGCAATTTTTACTAAATAAGGCTTTTTAACACTATTTGTTATAAAAGCATGTGTTTTTCGAATGATCTTCAATCAAAACATATTCTAATGACTCAGTAAACTTTTTTTTTGGTTGATTGAAAAGGGTTATCTGTAATAACAATTCGACCTGTTGCCATGGTAACAACCAAAAAACCATTTTTGCCATTTTGGACCAAATTTGCCATGAAATGTACTCAAAATTATCTTATGTCAAGAACTGAAACCAAAACAGAATAATACTGAAACCTTAGAATACAATCACCTCAAAGGACAACTCTTCCCCTACTGACTGCATCATTTAAGGGTGAATATCTTATTCTAAAGGTAAATGCTAAGTATTGAAAGATTGCCTATTTTCAGTTTTGAAAATCAAGGTGATTTTTGACCAAAAGTATTGCTTAAAAATCTCCTTTTCAGGGGTGCCAGAAATATGTCCATGCTGGTGTAAATAGTCGATGTATTGCCCATTCAGATCTGTAAAAAGTAGCTTGGGTAAATGATATTCCTAAGTACAGTGTTACCAGAAACAACAGCCATTTTGAAATCAAAGCATTTTTGCTAAATAAGGCTCTTTAACCGTATTTGTTATAAAAGCATGTGTTTTTAATGATATTCAATCAAAACATATTCTAATAACTCAGTAAACTTTTTTGGTTGATTGCAAAGGGTAATCTGTAATTACAATTCGACCTGTTGCCATGGTAACAACCCAAAAACAATTTTGGACCAAATTTGCCATGAAATGTACTTAAAATTATCTTACATATATGTCAAGAACTGACCATACCAAAACAGAATAATACTGGAACCTTAGAATACAATCATCTCAAAGGACACCTCTTCCCCTACTGACTGCATCATTTAAGGGTGAATCTTATTCTTAAAGGTAAATGCTAAGTATTTAAAGGTTGCCTATTTTCAGTTTTGAAAATCAAGGTGATTTTTGACCTTAAGTATTGCCTTAAAAATCTCCTTTTCAGAGGTGCCAGAAATATGTCCTTGCTGCTGTAAGTAGTTCGATGTATTGCCCATGCAGATCTATAAAAAGTAGCTTGGGCAAATGATATTCCTAAGTTCAGTGTTGCCAGGAACAACAGCCATTTTTAAATCTAAGCATTTTTACTAAATATGGCTTTTGAACCCTATCTGTTATAACTTATAAAGCATGTGTTTTTCAATGATATTCAATCAAAACATACTCTAATAACTCTGTTACATTATTGGGGTTGTTTGCAAAGGGTTATATGTAATGAAAATGTGACCTGTTGCCACGGTAACAACCAAAAACATCTTACTCTTAAAGGTAAATGATAAGTATTTAAAGGTTGCCTATTTTGACTAAATATGCCTTTGCCTCTGGATTTATGTACAGTCTATGTTTATGAAATTGGGTGTTATCCAGTAACCCAGGCAACACTCTTTTTCATATTACTTTTTGAAAACAACCACAAGAATGTAACCGAGTTAATAGAATATGTTTTGATTGAATAGCATTGAAAAAACACATGCTTTCATAACAAATATTGTTTGAAAAGGCATATTTAGTCAAAATGCTCAGATTTTAACAAGGCTGTTGCGCCTGGCGACACCGTACTTACCATTTGCCCAAGCTACTGTTTACAGATTTGAAAGGGCAATACATGTAACTGCTACTAGCTGGAAGAGGGATTTTTAAGGCAATACTTTTGGTCAAAAATCGCTTCTTTTTTTTCAAAACTGAAAATAGGCAACCTTTAAATACTTAGCATTTACCTTTAAGAGTAAGATGTTTTTGGTTGTTACCGTGGCAACAGGTCACATTTTCATTACATATAACCCTTTGCAAACAACCCCAATAATGTAACAGAGTTATTAGAGTATGTTTTGATTGAATATCATTGAAAAACACATGCTTTATAAGTTATAACAGATAGGGTTCAAAAGCCATATTTAGTAAAAATGCTTAGATTTAAAAATGGCTGTTGTTCCTGGCAACACTGAACTTAGGAATATCATTTGCCCAAGCTACTTTTTATAGATCTGCATGGGCAATACATCGAACTACTTACAGCAGCAAGGACATATTTCTGGCACCTCTGAAAAGGAGATTTTTAAGGCAATACTTTTGGTCAAAAATCGCTTCTTTTTTTTCAAAACTGAAAATAGGCAACCTTTAAATACTTAGCATTTACCTTTAAGAGTAAGATGTTTTTGGTTGTTACCGTGGCAACAGGTCACATTTTCATTACATATAACCCTTTGCAAACAACCCCAATAATGTAACAGAGTTATTAGAGTATGTTTTGATTGAATATCATTGAAAAACACATGCTTTATAAGTTATAACAGATAGGGTTCAAAAGCCATATTTAGTAAAAATGCTTAGATTTAAAAATGGCTGTTGTTCCTGGCAACACTGAACTTAGGAATATCATTTGCCCAAGCTACTTTTTATAGATCTGCATGGGCAATACATCGAACTACTTACAGCAGCAAGGACATATTTCTGGCACCTCTGAAAAGGAGATTTTTAAGGCAATACTTTTGGTCAAAAATCACCTTGATTTTCAAAACTGAAAATAGGCAACCTTTAAATACTTAGCATTTACCTTTAAGAATAAGATTCACCCTTAAATGATGCAGTCAGTAGGGGAAGAGGTGTCCTTTGAGATGATTGTATTCTAAGGTTCCAGTATTATTCTGTTTTGGTATGGTCAGTTCTTGACATAAGATAATTTTGAGTACATTTCATGGCAAATTTGGTCCAAAATTGTTTTTGGGTTGTTACCATGGCAACAGGTCGAATTATAATTACAGATTACCCTTTGCAATCAACCAAAAAAGTTTACTGAGTTATTAGAATATGTTTTGATTGAATATCATTGAAAACACATGCTTTTATAACAAATACGGTTAAAGAGCCTTATTTAGCAAAAATGCTTTGATTTCAAAATGGCTGTTGTTTCTGGTAACACTGTACTTAGGAATATAATTTACCCAAGCTACTTTTTACAGATCTGAATGGACAATACATCGACTATTTACACCAGCAAGGACATATTTCTGGCACCCCTGAAAAGGAGATTTTTAAGCAATACTTTTGGTCAAAAATCACCTTGATTTTCAAAACTGAAAATAGGCAATCTTTCAATACTTAGCATTTACCTTTAGAATAAGATAATTCACCCTTAAATGATGCAGTCAGTAGGGGAAGAGTTGTCCTTTGAGGTGATTGTATTCTAAGGTTTCAGTATTATTCTGTTTTGGTTTCAGTTCTTGACATAAGATAATTTTGAGTACATTTCATGGCAAATTTGGTCCAAAATGGCAAAAATGGTTTTTTGGTTGTTACCATGGCAACAGGTCGAATTGTTATTACAGATAACCCTTTTCAATCAACCCAAAAAAAAGTTTACTGAGTCATTAGAATATGTTTTGATTGAAGATCATTCGAAAAACACATGCTTTTATAACAAAGCCTTATTTAGTAAAAATTGCTTAGATTTAAAAATGGCTGTTGTTTCTGGCAACACTGTACTTAGGAATATCATTTGCCCAAGCTACCTTTTACCGATCTGAATGGGCAATACATCGAACTACTTACACCAGCAAGGACATATTTCTGGCACCCCTAAAAAGAAGATTTTTAAGGCAATACTTTTGGTCAAAAATCACCTTGATTTTCAAAACTGAAAATAGGCAACCTTTAAATACTTAGCATTTACCTTTAAGAAAAAGATATTCACCCTTAAATGATGCAGTCAGTAGGGGAAGAGGAGTCCTTTGATATGATTGTATTCTAAGGTTCCAGTATTATTCTGTTTTGGTATGGTCAGTTCTTGACATACGATAATTTTAAGTATATTTCAGGGCAAATTTGGTCCAAAATGGCCAAAATTGGTTTTTGGTTGTTACCATGGCAACAGGTCGAATTATTATTACAGATTACCCTTTGCAATCAACCACAAGAATGTAACTGAGTTATTAGAATATGTTTTAATTGAATATTATTGAAAAAACACATGCTTTTATAACAAATAGGGTTAAAAGGCGTATTTAGTAAAAATGCTCAGATTTCAAAAAGGCTGTTGTTCCTGGCAACACTGTACTTAGGAATATCATTTGCCCAAGCTACTTTTTACAGATTTGGAAGGGCAATACATTTAACTACTCACACCAGCAAAGATAAATTTCTGGCACCCCTGGCAGAATTAATTTTAAGGTAATACATTTGGTCAAAAATCTCCTTTATTTCAAAACTGAAAACAGGCAACCTTTAAATACTTGGCATTTACCTTTAGGAGTAAGATATTTACCTTTAAATGATGCAGTCAGTAGGGGAAGAGTTGTCCTTTGAGATGATTGTATTGGAAGGTTCCAGTATTATTCCGTTTTGGTACAGTGAGTTCTTGACATAAGACAATTTTAAGTAAATTTCAGGGCAAATATGGTCCAAAATGGCCCAAATTGGTTTTTGGTGGGTTACCATGGCAACGAGTCGATTTTTTATTTTTTGAAAGTCACCCTAGTTGTTAGTGCCCAAGGGCCTACCAATACACAAGCTATGAGAAAAATCTATTATTTGAAGGATAGAATCAATTCTAAAAAATTACACAGATTGACTCTTAAGTCATGAGATTGTCTTTGATATTTGGCGGGAAAATTGCTCTCGATGCTCACGGATACGATAACGTCTGCAATAGGTTATGAAATACCGCAGGACAACTTTTGTTTACGGGTGTCTGGTGTAAAATACATGTTGTATCAATAAAACGTGACCAGTAACATATCGTAATGTAGGTGTTATTTTCAATTCTTGAATGCCCTGGAAAAGGAATATTTTTCATACCACGGAAATGAATCTATTCTTTTGGATGATTAGAAGAATTCTGACTGATAAGCTTTTAAACAAATAACATATAATACATTGATTTTTACTGCTCTTTTAGTTATGGAAAATTCCTTTTTATATTTGTCTGTCTCTGTAATGCCTTGCTCTGAGGTATCTTCAGCTTTTAGCATGATTCATGATAGGAGTCTTGGATGGAGGTCACCGTATTGTATACACACACGATGTACAGTATATTCAGTGGCGTGCGCAAAGGGGGGGGGGGGGGGGGGCCGGGGGGGGGGTGGCCACTATTGAGTCAGTCGGGGGAAACTTAGGCCAGTCGGGGGAATTGAGAAGGATGCTAGGTCAGTGGCATCATGGAATTATGATAGTCAAAAACACAGATGAAAATTTTTCGCGCGCTACGCGCGCATATGTCGTCCCAAAATGCAATATTCTTTGGTACAAGCTTCTTTAGAGCCAAAATGTAGCTCAATCGTGCAAAAAAAGGGGAAAACGCGCGCTACGCGCGCAGTTCTTTACTAAAATAGTCGGGGGAATTTCATTTATGGCCAGGTGGCCCCCCCCCCCCCCCCCACTCACAATATCCTGCGCACGCCACTGAGTATATTATAAGCAATCACTAGAGTTGAATATCAAGATATGGCTTCGTAGGGAAATCCCTCTACAAATGAAAAGATATCAAACTTCATGCGCTATCAGAACGTAAGCGCGACCTCTCGATAAGAATATACAAGATTAAATCTCGCTATAACACTTGTCGCACGTGTTGCGTTTAGCTAATGGGCACGCATGTCCATGAGTAAGACGGACATGGCAGCACCACACTAAACAACTTCCCCATTGAAATACGTGTACAAAATTCATATTTCAATACACCTTTTCAATACACCTTTTCTACCCTCCGGTTACATTTATGGCATACTTGTCACCTATCCAGTAAAGTATAAACTTTAATTTATCATTAATCATTAGGGGTAAATCAATGCATTGATTTACCCCTTATTGATTCATTAGGCCTAAAAAAAAGGTGTTTGATTGGCCTAACATGGAAAAAACAAATAGGGTAGGTCGGTCGGGATTTTTTAAAAATTATTATTATTTTTAAATAACCTGCTTTGTGGACTTAAAATAGCCGAAAATGAAAGCAAACAGTCAGAAACTTTTAAAGTATAAAAATTGAACAAAGTAATGAAATAGGCCTACTTCGTTCAATTTTTATATATAGGCCTATATTTTTAATATTTTTTCTTTTTACATTTTTTGTTTACAAATATTTATTGTTATTTTTATTTATCCTCCCTCAAAATAATAAAAAAAATAGTCAGGGTCGGCGATGTATTTAGGGTCGGTCGGGTAAGGCCAATTTTTAGGCCTTATCAAGTTAGATTTGTAGCTACGAACCCACACACAGCGCCCTCGTTTTGGTATGCCTTCACTGTTCACCATTTAGGCAGGTGCTTCCGCCCTTGACACTATTTACGTCGATAAATAATACCCAATTTTTTTTTGACGGGGGAGATTAGCGACCCCGTCATTTGAAACGACGTTTCTAAGTCGTAACCTTTTCACAAACCCCTAAAATTCGCGGCATTTGCTAATATTAATAACTTGCATTAATCATCTTCTGAAGCGATTTTGTTGTAAAATGTAATTGATATTGTTATAATATGAAGGTAAGAGGACACAGTAAGTTATTTCAGCTATTTGGATGCCATTTAGTAATATACTAAGCTATTTGGATGCTATTTTGTATTATATTATATGATTTAGTAATATACTGAGTCACTGAGTCCACGGCCTCTTTGTTCCGTGTTGCCTTGGTCTCGCAATTAGCCCAATGATTATGGCGAACCCTAGGCTACATCCCCCAGTCATCAATATTACCGTACGGACGCTAAAGCTGTACAAATATCGGAGCCTGCAAGATAGCGACATAAGAGGGCGGCTGAGAGGTGTGAACCCTTCAATATGATTAGCCCAATGATATGGCAACAACCCCTCGACCTTTGCCATGCGACACGAAAACAAGACTAGAAGTGACGTCATGATTATTACTTCTCCGAGATGCGCAGAACTCCGCCATTTTGTACACATTTTAAACCGACAGAAAAATTCTGCGCAAGTACGTGTAAACCAATGGGATTTTTAACTCTGGACGAAAGTGAAAATGAACCGCCGATATTTCAAGATTTACCATACTTTGTTTTAGTTATTTGAAGATGACACTCAATCTTTAGGTTTGGCTTTGATGGTACGTGATCAGAGATCAAGTAGGGAATCTTTTGGCGTAGCACTTTTTGCTACATATTTGTGCATTAGTGTTCAAAAGTGTGTCGTATTTCGTGATGCTACATTGGTTAAATCGAACGCTGCGTGGTGGTATGCACTATGCAGGTTATTACGGGGCTTGGGCTCTACTGTGGGTTGGGTTTGGGAATTCACGGAGAGTGAGACTTACGGGATACGGGTACCCGTGACACGCACGTATAGAATGACCCGTGTCACGTAAGAGAAAAAGCACGGGATAATTCAACAGTCTTCTATCTCCCCCGTCCAGTTTTTTTTAAATACCTTGTTTCGTATTTGATCATTGTAGGTGCATCGGATAGGTCCCATTCGTTTATTTAAATAACAAAATACCACCCCGCCGGAGAATAAAATTGCCCGAACCTCACATTTGCATGCTTAGTCTTCGTACTTTTTCCAGAACTATAACAGGGTTACACAAATTCCGCATTGATTTGGTGTGGTGCTCCCATATATTTTTTTCCGTGGTGCATTTTGAAACAAACTATTGTTGACATGGTATAAGAATTCCCTACGGGGATTACGCAACTAATAATGTATGAATGTATGAGCAATGATTAGATTGCTAATCAAGTCATGACATTGTGAATGAGATTCGGTGGGAAAATTGCTATCAATGCTCGTGGATAAGGAATAGTTTGCAACGAGAGAAAACAATACCGTACTGATTTTTTCCATCTCCGGAAAAATACAGGAACATCTCACTCAACCGCTGCTGAACAAACAATACACCCCTTTATCATAGCTCGTCTTATAATTGGGAATTCCTTATTCAACGACGCTGTACCGCAATATGATGGCAATCGTAAGAGACCATATTGCAGACACGTACACACACACCCTGTATACAAACATTGTTGATGCATTCTAATAAGTTACGTTATCAATGAATCTTTTCACGGGGAAATCCCTCCACAGATTGTATTGAACTTCATGCGCCTTGTCATGAGTGCGCGACCTCAAATAAAGAAATGAGATGATCTCGTTATAACACTTGTTGCCTTACGTGAGGCATTTAATTGATGAGTTCACTACTCTCAAAAGTGAAGAATGCGTAGATTTGTCAGTGTTGCATTGCAAAACAAATTGCTGTCGACATGATACACTAAACACTCTAGGGTACCTTACACAACCGATGTAAGCATGTATGGGTAATGCATTGATTGCTAAAATCAAGTTATGAGATGGTGAATGAGATTTGGTGGGAAAATTGCTCTTGATCAATTTAGATGCTAGCCTACTAGAGGTTTCAAATCCTTCAGGAAATCTTCTACGGTGGGGTGCGTGTGTGTAAATGCATTAAAATGAGTACAGAATGTGCTACAAACAGAATCTAATGGAATCTGTGTAAAACAAAGCAAATGCTGGAATACATTTGTTTTGCTGGAATGTAATCATGTTTCCTACAAAGTAATTTTAATAGATCTGTTGTTACTTTGATAAAGATTTATGGCCATTGAAGCACTGCATCGTTATCATTTCGGAAAGGAAAATTACGAAATTATTTTTGACTCGGTTGCTACTTGCACTTAATAATACATCCCTTAACCCTAACCCCGAAGCACAGTTTCCAAAAAATATTTTTTTGCGGCCAAAAAGCGAGGGGAAAAGGGCCTCACGGCCCCGGGGCTCAAACCCCGGACATCTGGGTTCAGAGGCAAACGACTGCCACGGGGGTTAACCATGCTTGGCTCAGTAATACTGAGTCAGTATACTTCGCGAAATATATAGCCTGGGGCCATTATTTCATCGAAAAACTGCCGATGTTAACCATGTTAACAGTGAAAAAACCCGATGCTCTCCAGATATCCAAGATGGCCAACAGTATGGTCGTCAAAATGGTAACATTTGAGACAAGTCATATATCAGTTAAATAATAGGATAACAGCATACATAAAATGTCTAGATATATGATTTTGACAATTGAAAATTCATTTCCAGCATTTTTATGTTGCTAATGCACATCAAATTCAAGATGGTGAACAAAATGACCGCCAAAAGTGGTCAATTTGAGAAAATTCATATTATATCGGCTAAAATATAAGACAAAAGCATATAAACTGCGCCAATAAAGTATCTAAACACTTACAAATGGTCAGATTTACCGGAACCTGAAATAGTATGCAAAAAAATAATTAATTAATTTGATTAACAGTTATCTTCTGCACAACAACATGTGTATTACCACCAAAAATGGCCTCAATCCTGAGACTTGGTATGGGGTATGAATAATTTTGGACAGGCATACAAACACAATTCTTGTTCAATTCTATTGTTATGCAAAAAAATGTTGAACCCAATGATTTGTACTTGCAAACTTTTGTGTAAAGCAAAAGTTCCACCACTCCAGCTGGTATAGATATGAGAAAAATGCAAAACATAACTCATATTTTTCATAGGGTGATGCACATATTGAACCAACGCTGTCTGTTCGGAACCTGGGTGTAAAATTTGATGCAAATATGACCATGACCAAACAAATATCTAGCCTCTGTCAATCTACACATTACCAGTTAAGAAACATCCGTAGAATAAAGCGATACCTCGATAAAGACACTCTTCATCATGTCGTTAGAGCTTTAGTTATCTCTCGTCTTGACTATGGTAATCTTCTTCTCTTTGGTGCTACGGAACATGAATTGAACAGAGTTCAAAGATTGCAGAACAATGCCGCTCGGTTGATATGTTCCATATCCATGCGTGACCATATTACTCCCACGCTTAAAGAACTCCACTGGCTGCCCATACGGGAAAGGATTCAATTCAAACTCTGTCTTTTTGTCTTCAAAAGCATGAACAATACTGCACCTGGATATTTATGCAATTTACTGTCACCATATGTTCCTCGAAGAGCTCTTCGTTCTGCAAATGACATTACTCGCCTAAATGTTCCTAGGACAAATAAGGTCTTGGGTCAGAAATCTTTCAGTGTAGCTGGTCCACGGGCATGGAACAATCTCCCTCGTACCATAAGAGAAACTGACAATATCTCTCATTTTCGTTGTAGTCTAAAGACTCACCTTTTTCCATGCTAAATGTATTTTGTGTACTGATGTGTTACATGCGCTATGATCTAGATGGAATAGCGCTATATAAATATTAATTGTTATGTTATGTTAGGGTATGAATAATTGTGGGCTTAACTGCATATGAATCTTCTCAACTTGAACACGTTTGGCGGCCATTTTGTCTGCCATCTTGAATTTGATGGACATTAGCAACATAAAAATGCTGAAAATGAATTTGCAATGGTCAAAAACATATATCTAGTCATATTATATATGCTTTTAACTTATACATTAGCCGACATATAAGAATTTGGCAACCCTTGGCGACCATTTTGGGTAACTATTTTAACCGCCATCTTTAATGTGATGTTCAGTAGCAAACAAAAAATGCCAGAAATGAATTTGCATTGGTCATAAACATACATTTAATCATTTTATATATTATAAGCTTTTATCTTATATGATAGCCAATATATGAATTTTTTCAATTTGACCACTTTTGGTGGCCATTGTGTCCGCCATCTTGAATTTGATGTACATTAGCAACATCAAAATGCTGGAAATGAATTTGTAATGGTCAAAACATTTATCTAGACAATTTTTGTATCCCTTTATCATATTGGCGGCCATCTTGGATATCTGGAGAGCATCGGTGTTTTTTCACTGTTAACATCCAAAATGAGTTTAAGGACCCTAAAAGGCACCCCAACACGTTGGTTTGGTTTAGGGGTGGGGTGGGGGGGGGGGGGTGCACGGACCCCCCCCCCCCCCCCCGGTACATACCCTACTTATACTACTCCCCTCCTTTCCCGTATTAAGTCCATAAATCCCAAGCTCTCATCTACGGCCTTATATATCAACAATGACCAAAAAACACCCCAGACATCGTCGTGCAAACCTTTACGTATTTTGCGGTAATTAAGTTTTGACTGGAAGCGCATCTGTGGGATCTATTTCATTTAACTTGGCCTATACGACTATTTGTCGTTAGTATCTAGTTCACTAACCTCATTGCAAAATTGCCAATGAATTTTCAGCAGCTCTACCGAACGCAGAGATGCTATAGCTGACTTTGGTAAAACAGGGTGTTCATGCCAATTCGATTCGTGAATGTTCTACAATTTGTTTTTCACCGGGACGTTAAGTTGACGAAGAGCTTCAGTCTTGACAGTAAGTATTTATCTATTTATTTATTCTTATTTATTTATTTATTCATTTATTTATTCTTATTTATTTATTCTTATCTATTTATTCTTATTTATTTATTTATTCATTCCTTTTTTATTTTTTATTCTTATTTTTTAATTTTTTTATTCTTATTTAATTTATTTATTCTTATTTATTTATTCATTTATTCTTATTTATTTATCCATTCTTTAATATTTATTTATTTGTTTATTCATTCTTATTTATGTATTTATTTATTCTTCTTTATATATTTATTAAAGATTTAAAGGCATATTATGTGATCTTTTCCAGAGAGCGCCCTCAATTCATGATATTTTTTAGAAAGTAGATTTTCTTGCAGATTTACATTTCTGATCATAAATCGTACATACATTCCAAGTGACAGAGCGATATGATTCCTAATAACCTCAAAATCAAGGTTTTAGAGTGAATTTAGAGTGAAGTAATTAAGAATTGTATCGCCCTGTAACTTGGAATGTATGTACGATTTATGATCAGAAATGTAAATCTGCAAGAAAATCTACTTTCCATTTTTTTCTTCGATGTTGAGGGCGTTCCCTTGAAAGATCGCATAATATACTTTTAAGGTACAGGTGTAGATTGGACCACCGACCTCGTCTCTGCCAAGACAACTACTGAACAACCAACAGAAATGTCTTTCGGTCCAAAATCATTCAATCGAGAGTCAATATTGCTCTACTGATTGTAGTACCATGCTAATTGCGATGCACATAAAGCGTGTTTCTATTCAGCACCAAAAGGTGGCGATACAGCAAAAGTTGGTGATGCCGGAAGTTCACCAAAATGCGCGCAAGGCAAGCGTATCCAAGCAAACCGTCACGATAAGCGCCCATCTTAGCAAGATCAGCGCGTGAGTATAACGCGGCGCGTGGAATCTCATCACCACTAAAATAATCGCCATTCAAGATCACCACTAATATAATCGCCTCCTGTTTCTATTCAAGATCACCACTAAAATCACCCCCAATAACCCAGAAATACTGAGTTATTTTGGCGGTGTTGGAGGTGGTGAAAAAGGGGGTGATCTCGTGTGTCTATTCAGGCCACCACCCCAAATAACCCCCAATAACCACAAATAACCCCCGTTTGCGTTCGAATAGAAACAGGCTTATAGGGATAGAAGGACAATGACTCGCCAGGAAAATATTTTAGCGGTACATAACTTTGCACGCCAGAAAAATTGAAGTATTGGGCAACCCTGTTTGAAATAGCGAAGAACCGAAGAATTTTGTTCTTCGCTATTCACATACCAAAAAATAATGTGTTGCTATATTTACTCTTAAAATTATGATTGATTTTAACGAGGAGCGTATGAACAGCATTGGTGAGTATCGTCTGTCTATGTAATAGTAGGCTCTGGATCGAGAATTCACGATAATGATATACCATTTCTTCGATAAGAATTCCCTTTAAAGAGTGGGAAAAATCAAGTCAATCATATTTCAATGTAGTCTTATTTAATTATGATTGGCCATTAATTCTCCGGGGTAAAGCGGTCGTCAATACGCCGTCGGCATATCGAATGAGGATAATAATTATTTCAAAACTGAAACGGAGCGGTACTTTTCGAACTCTGCTGTACAATATCAAGTGAAAATGTCCATTTATTTGACTGGTCAATTGACTGGTCAAGTCTCAAGCCGAGTAGAATCTTTGTATCGGAGACGGCGACTTGACTCAAGTCATCACACATAGTGTCAAGTTAAGACGAATTAATCAGGCAGGATGTGTTGTCCCGTCAAGTCGGATCAATGAAATATGTGTACTTATGCTAAATTCATTAAAACAATTGCTTATTTCCCAATTGGTAGTCTCAAACGGCAAATAAATAATGTGCTATTGCGCGCGTCTACATCATAGGAACATTAGCTTACCCTATTCTTATTAACATAATATAAAATACTTGATTAAAAAGGGATATCGTTCATCAGCAACGAGTACGGACTTCTAAGAGAACCGCCGCCTTACCCAATTAATTTCAAATTTCGCGCCAATTTCCCCATCAATTTCCTACTTATCCGGCTACAGATATGATAACAAGGTTAAAACAAAAGTTCCTTTTTGATTTAGACAAATAGTCTTTATTTTTGTATTGTTATATTACGGAAAAAGTGTACTTTAGGTCCCAGATACTGGTATACCAGAATCTCGTTCAATACTGAAACATGAAAGTTGCCAGTATCGCTCGATACTGGTACGATTTTACTGTTCTGGTACGATTTTACTGTACTGATACTGGAACACCAAATTGTGTTCCAGTATCGAGCGATACTGGAACGTTTTTATTTTCCAGTATCGGACGATACTGGTACACGTGTTACCAGTGTAGTTTGTCCCAGTATTGAACGATACTGGTACATAATTTTGTTCCAGTATCGCCCGATACTGGTACATTTTATATGACCCAGTATCGTCCGATACTGGAACACTGACATTTTACCAGTATTGTCCGATACTAAGTGTTCCAGTATCAGACGATACTAGTACAGTCCAGAATCTGGGACCTAAAGTACACTTTTCCGTTATAACTTATCAGGAATTCACATCGGCGTCATGATCTAAGTAAAAACAGGACGAGTAACGAGTCATAAGGATCGATCACGAATTGACATACCACTGAATTTCAGTATGTACAGCGCTCTACTTGAAGACGTGATCCTCTCAGATCATGGAATAAACGTTGTTTTTTTTCGCTGATGACACACATCTGTATTGTTCGTTTGATGCATCTGATAGGGCTGACAGCTGACAAGCTTGAGCGACTAGAACATTGCCTTTCGGACGGCAAAAGCTGGATGCTGGCCAACAAACTCAAACTAAATGACCAGAAAACAGAGGTCATTTATATCACCTCTCGATTTACTTCAACCACTCCGGTTGATGCAGTCACCGTCGGTGATTCCGACATTTCGCCCTCCGAAGTGCCTAACCCGGCCTAACCTTGACTGTCACCTAACAATGATTTCTCATGTTAACCCTAACCTCCCTGAGTGCTAAAAAATGCTAATCCAAAGTCCCTCTCCAAACGCATGCGCCGTCGGTTTTCGATGACGTAGTCAACCGAGACTATATAATGAGTGCAGTATAATACTCCACGAATGTGTAGCTGAGGGCCGTGGGTTAGTGGTTGGAAGTTGGGGCTTGAGAACGGAGGGTCCCCGGATCGAACCCCGGCAGTTCCCGGAGATTTAGTTGGTGTTTTTTCCTCGAAAATTGTGATCCCGGTCAAAAATCCTAAACCGGGGTTAGGGTTATGGTAACATTTTTTGTGTGGGGGTGTGTGTGTTCTATTAACCCTGACCCTGAGTGCTAAAAATGCTAATCCAAAGTCCCTCTCCAAACGCATGCGCCGTTGGTTTTCGTTGACGTAGTCAACCGAGCCTATATAATGAGTGCAGTAGGCTACTGCACGAATGTGTAGCTGAGGGCCGTGGCTTAGTGGTTGGAAGGTGGGGCTTAAAAACCCGGAGGGACCCCGGATCGAATTCCGGCAGGTTCCCAGAGAATTAGTTGGTGTTTTTTCCTCGAAAATTGTGATCCCGGTCAAAAATCCTAAACCGGGGTTAGGGTTAACAGAGTATGTCAGAATGCCACTTACACCATACGTGCTATCGGTCAGGTCCGTAAATATCTTGACCATGCTTTTGTTACATCACGGCTGGACTAATGTAACTGTCTCCTCTAAGGACTCCCTGACAAACTCATCACAAACTGCAGCGAGTTCAAAACTCGGCTGCGAGACTCGTGACTGGTGTCAATAAACGCACGCATATCACCCAGGTCCTCATCGAGCTTTCTGGCTTACAAAGAAACGCATTATTTAAAATTTAAAAACATGTTTTATTTCTAATAAGCACTCAACAACTCTGCTCCCAACTATATCAAGGACCTTACTGTTCGTCTGCTTATCTCCGCTCTGGTAGCCGTAAACTCCTTGCAGTCCCAAAAAGTGCCACTGCAACATACGGGGACAGGGCTTTCTGTGTTGTTGGACCACATCTCTGGAACAATCTTCCTTAATACAGATCCGTAACTCTCAAACGGTCGGAACCTTTTAATCGTTTTTAAAAACTCATCTTTTGAAATACATGTAGGATATTTAGTTATTTTATTGTGTGCAGCATTCATGTACTGTATTTGCACTATTCTTGATTAGTGTATTGCTGTATATATACTGTATTCATGTTTCATAGCCATAATTTGTTGGCTACTCTTGGTGTTTTTTCTATTGTGCATTCATATTTTGTACATATGCCATTTGTTATTTTGTTAAGCGCTTTGTGATCCTTTCGATGTAAGGCGCTATATAAATAGCCTGTTATTATTATTATTATTATTATATCAATATCAATAACGGCGTTTCTTAGGTTCAATAAAAAAGAGAGAGTCGTGTATACCTGGTAATTTGTTGAAGGCTTCAAAATCTATACCAAGCGCAAATCTCTTGAGATTTCGTAACGACTAAGCACAAGATTTTTTAAATTGGCTGAAAGTTCAACGCACTGACCATCCGCCTGCTATATTTAGACTTTCATATAACTGTCAATTTCTATACATAACCTTGTTTTATTGACTCGTTTTTAAATCAAAACCTCAAACAAACGTTTGTTTACGGACGAAAAAATGTTAAAAACTATGATCTAACTGTCAGCTTTTAAAATAATTCGGCGCTAAACTTTTGTTCTAAAAATAGATTTGCAATTTAAAGATGTCTTAAAATTACATATCTCAAATATAGATAAGGATAATGCATTTTCCGACGATAATGTTTCCATTTTTGCGTGCAGGTACTTCTCCTGGAAGTAGGCTAAACAATGATATACATGACCTATAGGTGTTTATTATTTTATTTGAATTAACATTTAATATTACAAAGAGGAAATGAAGCATTTATTGTTTTGTACTATTAGTGTTTAAACATATCAGACTATTCGTATAATAATATTAGCAACATGGTGATATGAAAATATAAACATTTTCACTATGATCCCAGAAAAAATTGAGATGTTTCCAGCATCATTTCAATATTTTCTAATGTTATGCTTTGACCTCCGAATTGCCGCTGGAAATGACGCATTAGATTTCTAAAATCTCCCTGTTTATCAAATCATTATATGTGAATGTGAGAATACAAGAATGGCATTACAACAACAAAAGTATTATTGGAGATCAAATGTAATCAAAATGTGCATTATTTGCTTTTAGCACAGCACAGATCGTCAAACGATCTGTGCTTTTAGTTATCTGTTTATAAATATCACCGTGGTTGTATTAAGATTTTTAAGCGAGATATGATAGATGACGTGTAATCGTACCAACCACGGAATCTTAACGCACATTAGTACAGAATTAGTTTGATATTTTTAGAATCACGGATATATAAGTGTACGATGTATGTCTGGATTATTAATGGAGATCATAATGCATTCATGACTTTAATTTTATACAAACGCGGTGCAACAAACGCAGTGCCTTGAGATAATAAAGTGCTGTCGGTGGTTAATTCTAATACAAAACACCACTCATTTATAAACAGCTGTGAGAGAGAACAAAGAGAGTATTGTGGATACAGGTTTTGGTCTGAGTGGAGATGTTTCTGGCTAATTAAGTGCGTTATATTCTGAAACTCCACGGAGCATTTTGAAAATCGGTTATAGGAAAGGGGACGGTGTAATTGGGTGTATAAACAGGTTATTGACTAATTTTTAATATCCTAAATATTCATACTTTTTTAGAGAACCCCCCCCCGATTAATTTGATAATTAATTTGGATCCGGAAGAAGAAACTAGCTGTCATAAACAGAAACAAGGGGGCCTATTTCCTATGTCCAATCGACAGGACGCCACCAACGAGCGGACATCACCATGCTTCTGAGGATGTGCTTCGATCAGAATAGTGGCGTAGCCAGAAAGAGGGGGGGGGGGGGGGGGGGGGGGGGGGAGGGGACGCCACCCATATTCGAGTCGTGTCGGTTGAGATTGGCACTGTCGATTATAGAGCTCGTATTTCGCGTTGGTTTAGGTGGACGACACGACGTCACCCCCCTCCCCCCTCCCCCGCTCTAAAGTTTGTGACTCGGGGCGGCACCCCCTCTCAAATATCTGACTCGGCGGCAAGTTGACAGCCTTGTCGGTTCACTTTTATTGTTCGCCCACCCCACCACACCCCACCCCACGCCCATATGAAAAACCTAGCTACGCCACTGATACAGAAAGAACGAAACTGTCACGGTTAGTTAGTATTTCTTTTGATTTTGGTTTTGCAAAAACTAATCTTTTCTAACACATTTATATTATATTCTATTGTTTGCCGTCGGTATAGTGTTAATCACTTTGATGTAAATGTCACTTCTACAATTGACTCTTTACATTTATATAGTACGAGAAAAATAGATTTCTTAATGCTAAAAGCTTTCTAAATAGTAGAGATTTGCATTTTAAAGATGTCAAAAGAATACAATATCAATTGAGTTGGCATATACGTATGATGCATACTTTTTTTGGACGTTGATCGTTTTCTTTTGAGTGCAAACAGTGTCCAGTATCCCTGTCCTCGCTCTAGAATCAAATATAATTATATATTTACAATTGAAAAAACCACGCACCTTTGGTTATGTAATAGAGGTGAGACTAATTTTACACATGGCAGACTTTTCGTAACACAAGTATCGCGGAGGTGTGAAACCATTGACCTTTTTCTTTACTGATGATTGTGAGAAAGAAACCGAGATGCTTCACTTGTCTTCAAATTATTAGATATACATAACCTTTGACACCTGATGTAAAACGATGAGTAAGATTTCTATAACACCCTTCTTGTTCAATAATATCGCTCTAAGACGATGAGAAAGAAAAAAAATCTACGGGCAAACGGACCTCTCAAATAGGGTTGGTCGGTCAGGCGTTTGTTTTTATGGGATTTTTTTCACAAATATCGGGACATTTTGGTAAATTTTCAGCAATTTTCGAATTTATAAAAAAGCAAGCAACATTTCCCCATTTTCTTGAAAATTTGACAAAATGGGTTGGTCGGACACGTATACAACAGGTTTTCCCGTCGTCTAAATGCACGATATTTTTGTTGTAACATGATCTTGATGAGCTGATGGTGTATACAGAAGTAAATAGTTCGGCTGACGGTTTATATACAGAAGTAAATGCTAGTAACATTGCCATAAGGATACAAATAACCGGGATAAATAAACGATATAAATAAATCAATTAATCAAAATGAGTATCATTTACTTTTATTTGGCTATTTATAAATCTCACCATAATGTATTCAAAGTGTTTTAGCAGTATACGATGACGTTCAATCTTGCCCACACACCACGAAAGCTTTCCATAAACTGTCAATTGGTTTGATATTTTGGAATCATAAATATATATTATTTGTCTGCATTATTTAAAGACAGGATAATGCCCTTTCTAAGCTTTACTTTTAATATAAACGTGGAGTCTTTAACAAAATATTGCATGCTGCTATCAGATGTATTTTAATGCAAAATACGTACTAAGGTGAGTAAAAAAAAGTGTACTCAAAAACAATTTAGCTATTTCTTACCAAAATATGGGCAACCAATGCTTTAATCTATAGCTGCATTTATTTGACCGTCATCTGCAAAAAGAATCATAACAGCTCATGGTACCGGTATCCAGTTATGACTATTTTGGTAAAGTTAATGCATTTTGAAACCGAACAAAATACTGAGTATTTTACTCAATGACGCATGATATTTAAGATTAAGTGGCAACATGCATGAGACGCAATAGATATTCACTAAGAGAAAACAAACTTGCTCAGATATAATTTTCATACATTTAATTCAAAATAATGACAAAAACAATGTCGTTATTTCAGCAGAGCAAAGATAAAATAAGGCTTTTGTGATGATCGGATTAGAGTGTGCGCCATTATTCAATAGTGAAATTCAAAAGAGCTTGTTAGAGAAATATCACATATCTTGTTCGGTTTTTCAAATGATTACTTTTATTTAAATGGGCATAAAACATGTTTTCCTCAACCAATTTTAACCACCAACTAAAATTCTTTTGAAAGCTTATGAAACAGCATCTCTGCCAAAATAATAATTTGAGTGTGCTGACTTTTAAAAGTAAAATCCCAAAGTTGAGTACAGTTTTATTGTTGACTCACTAATAACTTTGAGAACAAATAAAGTGCTGCATACATGGGCAATTGTTTCTCTGAGTGGGGATGGGTTCCTGGGGATGGGTTCCTGGGGATGGGTTTGACATTTAGCTTCCATGTGCATGTGTAGTGGCAAAGTTAGAGTGGTACACAACTTATTCCTTAACTTCTACTTACAAAAATAGTTTTACTTGCTAGCTAGACTTTTCAATTGTGCAGCTTAAGCAATGGACACATATGGGGGTCAAAATGCACAATAAACGCTTAGATTATGATGTAGTGATATCAAATTGTTTCTGAGATCATATAGGGCAAAACAGTCAACGGTTGTATATCCCCTCGATGTTTAGTTTCCGAGATATATGTGGCAAAACGGGTCAACGGTCAATATTTTTCTCAATTTCTTTGAATAGGGATCAAATTCTCAAAATGCTCTGATTTTAATTAAAATGGTCTCAAATTATTCTGATAGCTACAATAAGTCATAAAAAAGAATACTTTGCTGATTATGTAGGTCAGCGGCTATCGATATCATTAAGTAAAATGTCAGGAAACTATATATATACGGCTAATGTTGTTGAACTAAACACGCATACAACTTCTTCAATTCTACTATCACATGTTGTCATAAATGTGTATTGTTTCTGCTTATCAATAACAGACACTTTTAAGTAAAGCCTCATTTTCAAAGTAAACCGGTGTATACATGTACCTCAGATTCCTCGGGTCAAATAGGATACGTGTGCCGCGTTTTGTTTTGCTTTACTTTTTTACTAGTGAATTATATGTCTGAACCGTTTGATATAATTTGTTAGGAAAATGTTAAGAATATATAAATATAATTTGTCTGTTTAAATGTTATTTATTGTATCCCCCCTCCCCCCCCCCCCGAATTATGACATTATTATGAAAATATTCTTAGAAAATGGTACGCGGAAATTGAAGCTGAAACAATAATTATTTGTTTCATTTGTAGATATTGTTATGCAGGGTTAGTCCTGGTTAGTCCTGGTTATAGTAGTCCTGGTTAGTCCTGGTTTTTGAGACACGTGAAAGAAGGCAATCGACCTAGTTCACATTTAAGTTAGCTTTCCAGATAATTAATGATTTAACATTAAGATTGTCAATTCAAACGTGTATATTATCTATTCATATATTCTATTCAAAACCATTTTAACTATACTTGGAGCAGAGTCAATATTTCTTGAAAACAAGTAGGCCTATACTACGTCGTCTATTACGTCTACATTGTAGAGAAGGCGATATAATAAAAGGTCATTTATTTTACTGCATTTGAATTTGACGCAATGTTAAAATGATATGAAACTATGAACAACTGCTGCATCGAATATAAGATCTAAGGCAATGCTAGGAATTATGAATAACAATAACAATGTGTTATGAAAATCAGGTATATCCTTGGTGTACGACATTTATAAGTTAGACTAGTGTAAAGACCCCATTATGGATTGAAGCTGTATATTCGTTTAATGATATTTTAATCCGCCAATAGAGGATTTTGTGCTTACACCAAGGATAAACCGAAAATGAGTAAAAGCAGATAGTATAAATCATCATATTGTAACACCCTGTTGGCCTATGACGCCATTTCATATTGCGACGCTATAATTGGCAAGAAAGCAGCCGGAGAAAACAGCCAATAATTAAGATATATCTTATCTAACCCTATTTTCTCCTTGATACGCAACAAACACTATGCGGATTTTATGTGTCTATTTTAACCTTATTATGGACAATAGTATACAAATATATACTGCCATGAGAGACTCTGGTTAAAACTATGGACCCGAGGTGACTGTAATAGTGCTATTTTGCTGAGGGGCGCAGTGACCATAGTTTTAATCCAGAGACTCGAATAAAGGCAGTATATATTTGTTTTATATACGTCATTCATATATTTCTAGTTCCATCAAATTCAAATTCAAAAATCATCCGGTAAGTTCCAATCTTCATCGGTTAAAAAGTTTCAAAAGTTCAATTCAAAGGCAGTGCATCAAACGATCGTCACGCTGCGCCCGGGATGCAAATCGTGCTCCCTCTCGCGTCACGCGAAGTACGACGCCGCGTGAAACTACCGACGCACAGGTGCGCCGTAAATAGTCTTCTTGGGAACCGTAAATAGTACTTTTGGGAGCCGTAAATAGTACTTTTGGGAGCCGTAAATAGTACTTTTGGCAAAATAGCGTGTTTATTTTTGATCATGTGACCCACTGTTAACCAATCAATGGACAAGAATATATGAATGACGTATATAATATATAATATGTATGTTTAACCTTTCTATACATTTAATGCTTGTCCATATCTTCGATTTCGCTGAAAATTTCCCTTCATGATATGTAATAGTCAGCTGGAATATAGACTTCAATACTGACTACAATAAACAAAAGCACGGCTGTTTGATCCCACATAATTTGTCCGTTTTATTCTGAGAACACCGTAACTTGCTGGCCCGGTTCTGGTTTTAACTTATTCAAGTACCTGAATATAGTGGTCATCTTTTGTAGACATTTCCAGAACATTTTGTTGGTCCATTTCTGAGAAATAGTGCTTTGCATATTATTATTTACTATAATAGCGCCCTCATCGGCCACATTTCCCGTAGAGTTACATGTAAAATGTGTGTAAAGTAGAAAATGCCGATAATTTAAAAATTTCGTGAAATTTTCACCGCATACTCGTATTCATTAGCGCTACCTAAATCAGGTCAAACCATAACTGGGCCACTGTGTTATTTTTTGTTATTCCATAATTTTAATTATAAATCGGACAGTCAAACAGCCGTGAAAGAGAGCCTACACGTGCATACATGGCAATTTGTAAAACGACATTTTAAGGCTTCAATATTAATCCCGCAGCGTAAATCTCGCGAGATTTCGTGGTGACGAGTACGATCTTTTGAAATTAGTTCAAATTGAAGGAAAAAAGGTTATCGTGTTTATAAAAACTCACTGACCATCAAATTGTCACGTCATTTTGATACCTTAGTTGAGAGCATAAAACTATTATAAGTATTGTAGTTATAGATACACATATAATGATTAGCAAAATTCCATTTTAAACTGAACACCCCAAACATTTCTACTTTATGGTCGTCTAAGCCGTCGGCGAATTGTTTAAAATACTATGAAATTGTAAATATCAGTTCGGCTATTGACTCTTTGAATTTGGCGAAAGTGGAATAAATTTCTTAACGCTAAAAGCCCTTTTTAAGAGTAGAGATTTGCATCCAAAAGATATCCAAAGAATACAATACTCTTTTCAATTGTAAAGAAAATGTATATTGAATTACAGATATAACATGATTTTCTTATCCATTTTGTTAAGCATTCATTTTGTCGGGTAGATGCTACGAAGAATTTTTCAATCAAGGGTTGTGACTAATACCTTGCTTTCATGAATCAATAGTAAGTGCAAAAATAATAGAGATGCATTTCATTAAAGATTACATGAATCCCAACGGAGAACTATAGTTTAATCAGTTCAAAATTGGCGAGAAATATTTTTTGTAGATAATGAAAAACTAAAACAAAATATGACAGCAACTAATAAAATTATGACGCGCATGTATTATGGAAGGTCAAATCAAGACAGTTATTGTCATCAAGATACATGTACCATGTAACGTTGTACATTTGTTGTCATCAAGATACCATGTAACGTTGTACATTTGTTGTGACACACTACTCCTGTTTATCAGAGAATTTGCTTAATATTCATGTTTAAGCGCAATAAGGCTCTAGTTCAATCATTGCCGAGACTTCATATATAATGTATACCCTAGTCGTTAGTTAGACCTTAAAACCTTTTCCCGACTCCCGACAATGATACGGAATGAATTAAAGGTCATTTTAGTTCTATTGTATGACTGTATTTTAAAACTGTAATCTCTGAGGAGGTCGTGATTTCTACACAAAGGTTAATACGATTGCTTGCAATTTGGTTACAATTGCAAATCAGCAACAACGCTTTTACCGTTAGACACGTAGTTATTAAACACATTTAGACCTTTATGACCGAGCGACATACAATAGATACATGACGCATATAGAAATATTACCCTTTTCTTACAAACTAAAGGACAACAATACACGAAAACCTTATACATTGCCAAGTTTTCAGAAGATTGCAGTTTTTCTTTTCCGATCCCATGACCTTGATGATTGTGGGTTCTCTTGTGTTTCATTGTGTTTTACCCCGAATGAGATGAATAAGACAAATAAAAAGTTGGAAATCTTCACCCGAACCTAATTGATAATTTGAACGTGAAAAGATTGTCAACCCGAAAGAAATCATTGTCTTAAAGGGAAGCGGTCATGGTGAGGATTCTAACGAAAATTGAACAGCGCGCGGCGACTATTTGAATCTAAACAAGTTGGACATTGGCGCAGTCTGTAATTGTTCTACGTATGTTTACATGCAAGCGGTATTGTGTGTGACTCTACAACAATCTCTTAACCCAGTGTGAACGGCGCGCTCAATCAACCATCCTTCATTTGATTGAACGCATTTTCTATCGTGTGATATAAGTGATGTATTAGTTATTATCTAAGGTTTAGCTGGACCAACAATCGCCGTCAGCGGTTCTTTTCCTCACCATGACCGCTTTCCTTTAAGATATGAAACCAAAAAAATCCTATTTTTATGGCCAGAGATATGCATCAATGTCATTGTATTTTGAAAATAGAGCATAATAAATAGACTTGAACGGAGTGGGCCTTTTCTGTTGTCTATATACCATACTAAATAGGGAATGGAATGCTTACCCCGGGTAGTAAAACACAATGGATGAGACAAAGAAAGGAGAAACCTTTTAGTCAAAGTAAACCCCTTGTAAGGTTTCTTTGGAAATCAGAATGTAAATTGGACTTTTAAATAACCAAATAATGCACTCGAAAGCTAGCTAGCATTGTGAGGTATTTTCTCGGCATCTCATATTTGTTACAACTTACTTAATATTTACAATATTACAAATTCTGTTACCTGAATTAAACATTAAATCAAGCGTGTCATTGTTTTGACAGCTGCATAAAGGATGTATTTACACCTGGTCACACTTTACATACTCGTATTTAAACACGTATAGACACACGTGGATTTCCAACAGCTGTAAAATGTATTTCATCTTCACGGAATGGGCCTCCTATTTGGTGGTGGTGGTGGTGGTGGGGGGGGGGGGGGGGGGGGGGGGGGGGGGGGGGGGGGGGGGGGGGACTAAACGAGTACAAAATCGATTGGGTTTTGAAAAGAGTGCATTTTTTCGATTATAGATCCCTTACACAAGTTACACACCCCTTCTCCAAAAGACCCCTTCATTAGGCGTTTTGCGGCCACGCATGCTTACAGTGTAATACTTTCTGGTGAATTTTGGCGTCAGGGGAAATACACAACATTAAATTCTTAAAAATAATACGTGACAGAAGCTGCGTCACACCTAAACGCCAGCTAACACCTGACCGTCACTTCAATGTTCAGACAGTATTGTTTTCCCTATAATTCTTATTATGTATATTTGCTATGAAGTGATCTGTTCACTACTACCACCGCGTGACGTGGGTGGGAATATTCAAAACTTCATAATTTAATAATAACTACATATTGAACTTCTTGAGTTACAGCTGCGAGAGAATTATAAGCACATGCGATGTCAGAATGGCACATGCGATGTCAGAATGGTACATGCGATGTCAGAATGGCACATGCGATGTCAGAATGGCACATGCGATGTCAGAATGGCACATGCGATGTCAGAATGGTACATGCGATGTCAGAATGGCACATGCGATGTCAGAATGGTACATGCGATGTCAGAATGGCACATGCGATGTCAGAATGGCACTAAAATGATAACAATTTTATTACACTTAATTCAATACCTTTGATTCATGCACACGTACATTATTGCAACTGTTTTTTTCTTCTGAGAAGTAACACCAGCATGCTTCACTTTCATCACATGACCACTGATTCCTGTCACCAGTGTCTACTGGTTCCCATTGACATTACATTGCAATGAAAGGCATTATAATATTGTTAAAACGAGGGGGTCTTTAAGAAAATCCTGCTGCAAGTGGTACAATTGATGTGACTTCATTTCAGTCCCCTCTTGTTTTTCTTAAAGACCCTTTATTTTCTGAATAACACATTTTAGTTGGGATTCAACTTCTTTTCATATCTGTGACCAAGATGCCTATCTGTACCATATATTATGAAGGTGGAAGTGCGACGATCTCCAGCTGTTAATAACTTTAACACATGTTTTGCACTGTGTGTTTTGGGGAAATTCCAGTTGGCACAGTAGTGGTGCTTAGCATGCCGGACTACACATGAAATCTTCTTTGAGACAATCCCTACTTTAAAGTACCGCCCATGCTCCGAGAAGTGGCGTCAAGGGAGCTTCTTCAAGGGAATGTGATTATAGTGTTTGAAATTGTATGGACAACTTCAGAAACACGAGCCAAGTGACGACACTTTTTGATCCGCCCTCGTAATATGGTATATACAATATACGATACTATTAAAACAACTAATTCTATTCTAAATTATTAACCTTAACAAGTAAAAAGGGTCCACAAAATGAAGAAAAAAAATAGGTCCAGGATTTACTGCTACTGTAATAGTTAGAATTTAAATCTTATATGTACTCTTTTCGCTACGACATTCCTGAGTTAAGGGGGACTTAAAGGTAGATGACCCGATCACATTTTCGTAACACAGAATTATTTCAAACATACGGAGATTTTCATATCATATGAAAGCTCGTATTTTTCTCATCATCATACTGAAATTTGACGGCCTAAATCGGTATAATTACGGAGAAATCGATGAAATAACGTCGAATTACCGCGAATGGTGGTAACCACCGATATAGTTTGTGTACTACTCAATGGGTACAGTTCACAGCATCTTGTGCGTCTAAAATAAGAACCATTAGAGCTATGCAACTCAAACTTTGGAACACGACTTTTTTAAGGATGACCTTTTATGTAGAATAGAAAACTTCAAGTTGAAAATCGGAACATCTACCTTTAAGGAAGTTTTTGACTTGATTTTTTGAATTTTGTCAGTGCTGTAACTATTAAACTATTAATCAAATGCATATAAAAGTACACATTTTTGGAAAGGAATTGTATCAGAGAATCCAAATTTTGCGTCAATTTTGACCAAAAATGTTTGTCATTATTTCAAAAAATTTAAATCAGGTTTTAAAAAAAAATCGTCCCTATGTTAGTGTCTTTCTATCATAATCTAGCAATTTGGGAATTTTTTAATCAAAATTATTTTTGTTAGCTTTTTTGAACTTTTATGGGTCAAAAAAGTGATATTTTGTGATTTTTGGTCAAAATTGACGGACAATTTAGATTCTCTGACCTATTTCCTTTCCAGAAATGTATACTTTTGTATACATTTGAGTCATAGTTCAATAATTACAGCACTCACAAAATTCAAAAATTGACTTCCTTGAGGAAGGGTAAGCACAACATTTACCATTATTTGTTAGAAAAATAGTTATCGAGCCGAAATTACGTAATTATATAGAACAAACAGAAAAATAGTCACAAAAATGAATAAAAACTGCCATCACTCGAACTTGCATTTTTCAAAATTCGCGGCGATCAAAAGTCCCGGTGTCGATGACGTCAAGGGTATCGGTGCTCAAATTTGCGCATGTGCATTGTATAACTATGACATCATCGACGCTGGGACTTTTGATCGCCGCGAATCTTAAAAATGCATGTTGAGAGATTGCGGTTTTTATTTGTTTTTGTCATAAGTGTGGTGTTTTTTTTTCATTTAATTACAAAAGTTGGGCTCGATAGTTATTTGTTTAACATATAATGCACACTGTTATGCTTGCGAGACACCTCCTTTAACAAACAGCTAGACAGGCAATGAAACACCGCCCTCTGGACTAGTAATCCGGCGAACAATTCTTAAAGGGTACTTTTAGAGCCTATAAGAAATGCATGTATACTCTAAATCTAAAGGTACGACACTCTCATCGAGACACATCACACCAAAAGAGGAAAATTTGAAGATGACAAAAATCGGGCCCGTATAACAACAGGTTTTAAGCGTAAAAGTTAATCTGATGTGTTTAATTATTATTATTTTTGAACAATGAATCAAACGTCAACGCCCACCACGCCCATATTTTGTGATAATTTAACAACTGATGTTCATATAAAAATGCAAACCTTTCATCAACCATTAGTTCAAACAATTATCGGTGATTATTAGCCGGTATTAACATGATTAAGAAACGTATTCATATGCCTGCCAATGCTTTATAGTTATTGTAATTTATGCAACAGTTGTTCACATTTTCAAATCGTTTAGTTTGGCTTCCGTCCGACTCAAAATGCAATAATAACAACATGGCCGTGTTTTGATGACATTACACTCTATTCAGCACAAATGCAGTATTAATTTGCTTTCAGTAAAAATATATGATTAGTTAGTCTTGCTGGTCGAACCGGGGCAGATTCTTAAACCTTGTATCCATATGTCACAAGAACCAGGGCAGATTCTTATGTATACCTTGTGTCCATATGTCACAAGAACCAGGGCAGATTCTTATACCTTGTGTCCATATGTCACAAGAACCGGGGCAGATTCTAATTACTTGTGTCCATATGTCACAAGAACCAGTGCAGATTCTTATACCTGGTGTCCATATGTCACAAGAACCAGTGCAGATTCTTAGTGTCCATATGTCACAAGAACCAGGGCAGATTCTTAAACCTTGTGTCCATATGTCACAAGAACCAGGGAAGATTCTTAAACCTTGTGTCCGTATGTCACAAGAACCAGTGCCGATTCTTTTACCTTGTGTCCATATGTCACAAGAACCAGGGTAGATTCTTATACCTTGTGTCCATATGTCACAAGAACCAGGGTAGATTCTTATAACTTGTGTCCATATGTCACAAGAACAAGGGCAGATTCTTATACATTATTGTGTCCATATGTCATAAGAACCAGTGCAGATTCTTATACATTATTGTGTCCATATGTCACAAGAACCAGGGCAGATTCTTAAACCTTGTGTCCGTATGTCACAAGAACCAGGGCAGATTATTATACCTTGTGCCCATATGTCACAAGAACCAGGGTAGATTCTTATACCTTGTGTCCATATGTCCGCAGATTGGCAGATTCTGCGTAAAAAGAATAAATGTACTTAAGATTGTTTCAGCTTCCCGTCGAATAACTTTCCAGTGTCATTATTTCCAAACTTTATTTTTAATATATTTTATTAATAATCATAAATTGATAAAAATAGAATACATTTTCAAACAAATAAACTATTTTTAAACGTTTTCAAAGAAAATTGATTGCGTTCCAAATGTTTTTCTCACCAATTTGCAATTTAAAAATGCAAAACACAATACGAGTAGACCACAAAGTAAAGCAATGTACAGGTATCACTTAATGCAATGGCATTAATGATTACCACTATTGACAGGACAGATACTAACGCTAAAAAGTACAAATCAATGTATATAAATAAATGTATTCCGTGCATGCGTGATGATGGCAAGTTAAGTTAGCTTTGCCTTTTTATTCGAAATATTAGTATTAATTTTTATTCATTATTAGATTAATTCCGAACGTAAACAATGAAACAGAAATACGTATGCTTTGGGTTTATCCATATATCAGACACTCGCAGACGTACAATTAAATATATTTTAATTTCAACTTTATACACACCTATTTGAGAATTATATAACACGTTAAGTCTATGTATAACATCACACCTTTTCTATTAATACAGTACACTTTACAGTTGGTACGAAATTGACATTAACCTTTAATATCATATCACACTTCTATTGATCAGCTAAACTGATAACATGTGTGTCTAAATGTTTCTGAACGAACTAAAACGATCACGCGTGCTTGTTTGTGGTGATAATCTACATTAACAACAACAGATGTACATATTAAAAGGTGTAACCCTTTCATAAAGGATTAACACTTTCCACGCTGCTATTATATTTACTAATTATTCAAAACAAATTTTTCAGAAACCCTTGCCCAACTCTCAAAGTCTATCTCAAGGATTACTGAACAAATACTTGGCATGTCTGTACTAATATGTTGAAGCATTTCTCATAGTGATTCCAAATATAGTGATGATATTCAATAATTTTGACATTTTTTCAACATTTTGTGAAATTTTGGAACTGTCGTCTGCAGACGACTGCCGCGTGGTAAGTGTTAATCAAAACAATTCCCGGGTTGATATTAATCATGTCAATTAATACATTAATTCAAAGTTTAGCTACCCTGTATCATAAACGTAATATACTATTCCATACCAGGCTTTAGTTATCGTATTTTATGCAACAGTTGTTCATTATCTTCACAAAATTTACCTTCACTTCCGACTCAAATACAGTGAAAAAAACATGGCCGTGCTTTGATAACATTACAATCTTTTCAGCATTAATACAGTGCTAATTTGTTTTCAATAAAAAGATACGAATAATGAATAGTTATAGTAGTCTGTCTTCTCTCCAAACTGAATCAATAAATGAAAGAGTTTTGATAACTCTTTGTCAATTTAAATACAATGGTTAATTCATTTTCACAAATAAAATTGAGATATGCAGTTTTTGCGATGAAATCAAATCCTGATGTAATACTAAGTTTTTTATCTGGTAATCCCACTTTCATGAACATGATGAACGAAAAGGTCACTTGACTTGCTGTGTAGTGATAACCAGGGCAAATTCTGCATCAAATAATACTTTTATGTAAGAAAGGTATTGTTTCAGCTTCCCGATCGAACAGCTTTCAGTGTCATCATTTTCCAAACTTCCCTTTTTGAAAATATTTGAATACTAATATTAATATCATGGATTGAAAAGAAGAAAAAAAAACCAGTATTAAGAGGAGAGCCCCAACAGAACACATCACGAATCCACACCAGAATCCCAAAGGGATACAAGAGGAACAATAACAGTAAACTAACAATAGATAAAAGTTTTCAACATTTCGTTGAAAAGTTCTTAGAATTTTTACACAATTTGCAATTAAAAAGTCGGGAAAAAAGAAAAGAGGATAAGGCCGTGTTCCCACATACGTAGAAGTTGTCCGGAAAGAGGATAAGGCCGTGTTCCCACATAAGTACAAGTTGTCCAGACTAGTCTGGACCGGGACCTACTTGAAAGTCTTTTACCACATAAGTGGTCGTCACAACGATGACTCACCAAAATAACAAAAACACTTTTAGTCCGGACCGGGACCTATACTTGAATCGCGTTCCCACTATAGCGATTTAGTCCGGACCGGGTCCGGACTAGTCTATAGACTACTCTGGATTTTGTTCTATGTGGGAACACGGCCTAAGAAATAGTAAACCATAACAAAACGTTAATCACTCACCATGTCCAGTCTGCATCTGGCGAATCTGAGAACAACTCACTTTTGTTTTGCATATTTAATAATTTAATATTGTCTGGTTTAAATTTATAATATAGGTTGGTAAATTTCAATGCAATTTCATGATGAATAAACAGTATATTCATATATGTCTGGCGATGTCATAATTGTTATTGTACTTTACATGCTTTATGCAACAATAATGCAATTGTATATAGTTTAAAATCATTTATCCTTACCATCGATTCAAATGCAATAAAGCAAACGTGACCGTGTTTTGATTACACTTCAGCATAGCTACAGTACTAATTTGTATGTTTTCAATAAAAAATATGAATAGGCACTATGTCTTGCTTCTAATCAAAATCAATACATGAAAGATGCCCGAGTTTTGATTATTACTTCCTCTCCCTCAATATGCAGGGTGAGTGTCACTGGGTTATTTTCCTTGTGATCAATTTGGCTCAATTTATCTAGTAGTCTATTCATTCAATTTGACAATGCAAAATTGTTGTATAATATCCGTAAAATAATATAGATTTATTTGTAACAAGTCTCCTCTCTCCTCTACCTGTCTTTCTTCTCTCTGCGTCTTCCTTATGACAATGTTACAAATCTTACTTAATATATATAAAAAATAGGATCCTTTTACTGGCCGGCAATATTGACACAAAGTTGGATATTGTGATTGTCGCTCGGTTAATTATAGATATCTAGATGTATAAGTATTAAGATAATTGGAAGTCTGGTACGTACCTCAAAATACGACTTTTAATAAGGTATTTATTATGTTTTACCAGATAATCGGCATCAACCGCATGTCCATGTATCTTATTCTATAATATTTAATCTCAGTTCTTAACATTAATTCCGTGGTATAGAGTTCTGTTCTGGTTCTAGAACTTGGTTGGTTATCTTCACGAATTGTTGATAGATACGTCTGTCCGAAGGATCCATCCCTTCCCAAAGTAAATTGTAACGCAAAAGGTAGTACCGGAAAAGCTTGGTACGGAACCAAAAAAGGTGGCACTATAATAAATAGAAAGATTACCAAAATACGTTGTGATAATCTTTCCTCATGTGCAAATGATTAATTTTTAAAGCATTCTTGCTTGGATGAATACATAAATAATAAGTTTCGTGGTAAACTTTTTGATATTTCAAAATTATATACATCCGTCATGCTCATCATTTTTATAATCTCAATGTAGAAACTATTTGGGATCTACTATTTGAAAACTCGGGTCATAGTTTGTGAAATTATGCTTGCCTACATTCTGTAGCTTGAGCTTAATTGTTCCTTCTAATCATCAAATATTGTTGTTTGTACGGAACAATTGTTTTGGATTATAAATGAAAATATCTTAATTTCTCAAGTCATACAAATTACACATTTCAAATATAAATTATTACAAACTTAATAATACAAAACAGTACTTACATGGTCCGCAAATTATAAAGCACGTTCAAAAACAAATTTCCAAAGGGTGAGGTCTGCACACTGAAGACATCAGAAGCGTTGGTCCGTTTCTCCCAACAACAAGTATGGTCGACGTTACTGTACCCCCAAGTACAATGTCAAGACTGAATACATTATGTCCTTGCTAGCACAACAAAATCACATTTATTTTCTGTGCACAGCATCCCGGCTTATACAAGTTATAATTCTTGCGCCATGTATATCAAGTCAAACCATGATGTCTGCAGAAACCTAAAACCCTGATTCGGAGTACAGGCTATATATACATGTCTACTCAATGATGGTAAAGTGAGGAATGATAAAATTATCCCAGCTCAACTTCCAAGAGAGAAATTATACAATTCAACAGGTGATGCAATTCTACACCTGGTTTTGAAATTATATAATTATATACCATGCCATTGATACATCCACTAAAAGTTTGTTATGACTCTCTAGTCAATAGTCAAAATTAAACCATCCCGAATTTACATATCAATAGTTCATCACAATCCATCCTATTGTGTCCACATTTATCCATCTCTGATCCCACTCTGAGTTAACGCCTGGATGAATATCATGTCTTACATAAAATGTTAAGGGTGCGGTCAGTATTTTATGAGAGTGTATTAAGGGAACGGTCAAGATTATAACACATAGGGTTTGAGATAATCATAAATCATTATTTTAATATCAGAATGATTTATAAAATGGGTTCTAATGTGACAGTGAGTCAAAAAAGTGTACTCAACTTTGGGATTTTATATCATAAAAAATGTGCATAAATTTCACAGATTGTTTATGGAGGCAGACTGGTTATCTCATAAGCTTTCTAAAGAATTTGAGTTGATTGAAATTGGTTGCGGTAAACATATTTTATGCACATTTGCGTAAAAGTCAAGATTTTATAAGCCGAACAAGATTTTTGATATTTTCTCTTATAAGATCTATTGCATTTCAATATTGAAAACGGTCCACACTCTAGTCCGAGCCGAATCCGACTATCACAAAAGCCAAATTTGTTGTTTTTGTTGCTAAATTCGTATAATAATGACATTGTTTTGGTCATTATTTTGCATTTGATGTTTGACAAATGAACTGAGCATGTTTGATTTGTCTTTATTAGTAAGCTATTGTGCACCACATATGAATACACTTGTTCATTAATATCAAGCATTATTCAGTAAAATATTCAATATTGTATTCGGTCTCAAAATGCAATAACTTTACCAAAATAGTCATATTTGGTAAACGGTACTACGAAATGTCATGATTATTTTTGCTGATGATAGTGAATAAATGCATCTATTGCTGCATATAATGTTTTCCTTCATATTCTGATTATAAATATTTTTAATACTTTTTTTCCTTTGTGTACAATTTTTTTTTGACTCACCCTGTATATACAATGCTAATTCATTTTCATTAAGAATATTGAGAAATACAGTTTTGAAATGAATCAAATCTTAATGAAAAAAAGTTTTATCTGATAATCCCACTTAGGCCTACATGTCACATGAAAAGGTCGGTAACCTTATTGTTTTGATATGCCACAGTAACCAGGGCGAATTCTGCGTCAACTTCAGTTAGAAAAATAGGTCAGCCTTCCGCTTGAATTGAGTTAGAATAATAGTGTGTCAGCCTTCCGCTTGAATTGAGTTAGAATAATAGTGTGTCAGCCTTCCGCTTGAATTGAGTTAGAATAATAGTGTGTCAGCCTTCCGCTTGAATTGAGTTAGAATAATAGTGTGTCAGCCTTCCGCTTGAATTGAGTTAGAATAATAGTGTGTCAGCCTTCCGCTTGAATTGAGTTAGAATAATAGTGTGTCAGCCTTCCGCTTGAATTGAGTTAGAATAATAGTGTGTCAGCCTTCCGCTTGAATTGAGTTAGAATAATAGTGTATCAGCCTTCCGCTTGAATTGAGTTAGAATATAATAATATAATATATATATAATAATGGATTTATAAAGCGCCGTCTATCTAGGCAGCCTATTCCGAGGCGCTATACATACAAACATAAACCTGAACAATTAAACATAAGCATGTGACCTGAAGCAATGAGCAAAAAATGGATTAAAATACAATTAAACATGATATGCACATTGGAACAAATATGTTTTCAGACGGTGTTTAAAAGCATTGATTGAAACACAGCAACGAATATCCACAGGTAGAGAGTTCCATAATTTGGGTGCACATGAAGAAAACGCTCTATCACCATACGAAGATATTGTTTTTGGTGCTGACAGAAGAAGTTTATTAGAATAATAGTGTGTCAGCCTTCCGCTTGAATTGAGTTAGAATAATAGTGTGTCAGCCTTCCGCTTGAATTGAGTTAGAATAATAGTGTGTCAGCCTTCCGCTTAAATCGAGTTAAAAAATAGTGAATAGCTTTCAATGTCATCATTTTTCGCGCAGCTATTTTGGAGAATATTTTCATAATAATATTCATCATTTGACCAAAAATGACCCGGAACTTGTGACACAGGCCAATGATCGTAAGACCTGGAAAGCATAGTTGCGCGCGCAATGGCAACATAGCCGGAACGCGAAGACGATGATGATGATGATGACCAAAAATGATACAATAAAACATACTATTGAAAAATAAATCAAATAACTATTCTTAAACAGCTAAGAAAGTTTAAGCAATCTCATTGGTTCTCAGAGAAATCGGCGACATCTAGATGAGACAACTTAACACGGGGAGGTGGGGCCTACGTTTTAACAGTGCGCTCGACCTTCACAATGCGTGGTTTGCTCCATAACGCGCACTTCTGCAGTGCGTCTTTTAGCGCTTTTCCTGCGTTTATGCCGGCGCCGCGACGCTTACGCATGGTTTACTCATCGAATGTGATTGGATGGAATGTTTGTGGGTTATTCGATCCTAGTAGGGGTAAAAGTTGTCAAATGTGGACAATAAAACGTACTTATTTCTTTGATAAATGTCTAAAGTATGATTGTTTAAGAATGAGAATAACCCGTTGTTCTACTTAAAATAATACTATCGTCCGCATTTATGTCAGACAATATAACACGGGTACGGTCTAAAAACAATACCTTTATTCTCTAATTCAACGCTTGTTTACGTACTTGTTTCTACGTTATGTTGGAAAACATATTACACAACAAGTGGTAATGGCATTATTGATTAAAGGTAGATGTTCCGATTTTCAACTTGAAGTTTTCTATTCTACATGAAAGGTCATCCTTAAAAAAGTCGTGTTCCAAAGTTTGAGTTGCATAGCTCTAGTCTAATGGTTCTTATTGTAGACGCACAAGATGCTGTGAACTGTACCCATTGAGTAGTACACAAACTATATCGGTAGTTACCACCATTCGCGGTAATTCGACGTTATTTCATCGATTTCTCCGTAATTATACCGATTTAGGCCGTCAAATTTCAGTATGATGATGAGAAAAATACGAGCTTTCATATGATATGAAAATCTCCGTATGTTTGAAATAATTCTGTGTTACGAAAAATGTGATCGGGTCATTGACCTTTAAGTCAGATACTAACGCTAAAATACATAATTATCTTATATAAATGTATCACAATCAAGCATTGTGTTTGCAGGTGGTAAGCTTGATCTTTTTTATTCAAACCATTATTATTAAATCATTTTCATTATTAGATTAATTAGTTGAACAGAAATACGGACTATGTCTATGCTTTTGACTGTATCCATTTATATAAGACAACAGACGTACAATTTTCAAAACATATTTTAATTCAAATGTATACCCACCAATTTGAGTATTATAGGACACGGTTTAAGTCTATGTATAACATCACACCTTTTCTGATAATACAGTACACTTTACATTTGGTATGAAATTTACATCAAAATCATATATAACATCACACTTCTTTTTTAGATTTATTATACTTCACATTATCTTTAATATAATTTCAAACTGTTAGCGCGCAATACATGTGTACACACATGTAACAACGGATGCTGTAGCAATCCCATCAATTATGTTAAATTAAGCAGCTTGTTTTCATCATCATATCAGTCAAAGATTACTAATTAATCGATAACAATCATTTTATTTGAATCAATAAATTCGGAAGACAATACTCCGTAATGAGAGTAACGTAAAGTCAGGTAGTACGCCTTTAATAAAAACCAACTGTTAATAAAAGCGATGCGGTATTTCAGACACTCTTATCGACTGTCAATCACAGTTGTTATTACGTTTTGCGTAATTTGGACCAATCATGCTACGGTTCATTGATGTGTTTTATGATGAAATGTTTAAAATCAGTTCATCTTAAACTCCGTGAGAGATAGTCCCACGTAAAAAACCGGTGTTTGAAAAATACGTACAATTTGTACTCGCGTACACGCGTACGTACGTACGATTGATCATTCTGAATTCTCCCTACTACTTGTACCATTTATTGTTTGTAATGCGAACCTATCGTTTCCTGTGCTCACGTTCCATCCGGTTAACACTGTAGGGTACAAGGGACAGACCCGACGTGCGGTGCACCAAAGGGGAATGGGGCTCCCATCGTTAACCACTGCTGATCTGTTGAGAGTTCAATTTAGATTGAGCCCCGCAGGGCTATAAAGCCGCCTTCGCAACGTGGTTTTAAGGAGAATTGAAATTGGTCAGATAAGATAAAACACCGGGTATAAGCTTGACTGCACACAAATCGTCGCTGTTCTGACATACCTGCACATCAAAATAGAAATAAGTAAAGAGATGTGCCGGTATGTCAGAACAGCGACGAAATGTATAGGCGGTATCTTTTACCATTGTGAAGTACGTGCACAGAGGCCGTACGTGACTGTACACCCCTACGTACGCGTGTACGTGTTTTACAAACACCGCGTAAAAACCGACTTCTTGAAAATCAAGAATCAACGTTATTATTGGTGCAATATTTTCTACGAATGAAACAGAATTAGAAGGAACTGTCTCCTGCTGATTACTTCGATTTTAGAGTAAAATAAGCCGGGGATATACTCCATTTCGCGGACGCGAATTTGTCGCCGCGACAACATTTTGGGTAGAATTTTACGACCTTCCCGAAAGAAAATCGTACATCCGCGAGGGAAAATCGTACCTCCGCGAAAGAAAAACCTTTCCCGCGACAAATTCGCTAAAGTTGAAATATTTATTTTAGACCAGTTTATAAAAGCCATCGTAACAAACGTTGCAATTGTATAATATTCGAAATTCCCTTAATTGTTGGTCCGTTCACTTTGACAATGAAATCTGTTTTCACACTTTGTTTATCAAATGTGTTTGACTAGAATGTTTACATGATGTTTTGTATTCGATATTATACAAGGCGCTTTGTAAAACGAAAGACTTATTCCAAAAAAAAAGATTTATGGTAGAACGGAGTAAGCACTTAATGAAAAAATCACTATTGTTTGCTAAAAAGACCTACATTTTTGCAACGGTCTAAACAAATTGTAGATCGGGGGTGCGTGATAGTCTCAATTTCGGCGTTTTTGTGAGATATGAGAGCCAACTTATTTTTAAACATTCCCAGCATGTGATGAAATATTTTTATAGAAATTTTGAAAGGAGAGCTTAAAGTGAATTCCGATATAACCTCTTCTTAAAATTAACTCCGGTATAACCGCTTTATAAACACTTTTGAACCGTCCACAAGTGGATGTGTGCTGCATTTAGGATGACGACACATACGGGACGAGTGTGTTTTAAATAAGGTGAGAAGACGGGTTTAAATGAGTCTAGATTATGCAAAAGCTGTCCACACATCGGGACACCGGATGATCACACCAAATTTGAAGATACAGATAAGATAAAAATTTTATAAAAATATGCATGCTTCATTGGTACGTCTGTACCAGGACATTACCGCGAAGACAGTTTTCAAAGCAATGTTGTAACCTTATAATATAGGTACGTCGCATAATAATACCATTGTCCCTCTAGGCTGAAATGCTCTCAAATCTATGGACCCATATTGTACACACTTCAAAGTTACGTTTTCCAAACGTTTTTACCCCGTAGTCTTTTGCATAGATATGGCTCTAAGAATTGCATTATGAATATTTAATATACCCTCTCAACGTGAACATGTCAAATTGTACTTACATGTGAAAGTGTATCACTTTTTCCTCTTTTTATTTAGTTGATTGAATAAAATACTTAGGTGTTAAGCATATTACTCAGGCAGTGTTTGACTAATTTCTTTTGTGACAAATACAAACATTGAAATAGATTCAAAAGGTTTAACATCATCCTTTATAATCCTTAACAATTTCGCCTTTGTGTAAACAAGTTATATCACATAATTATTCTATGATATTTGTTTTGTATATAAAGCGCAAATGTGAACAATAGCCCAACAGACATTAACATGGTTAATGACCAGAGTGATTAAAAATCAAACTGGTAACTCTCGAAAGAGAGCTCTGACAGGCCAATCAATTGGTTCACTGCAACTCAGAAAATATGCATAAAACAAGACACACAAATGGGCAGAGGTTAAAAATGCCAATGAAAGTGACATAATAATAAGATAAAAAACCCAAACATAGAGAACAACATAAACATATAAATTATAGAAAAATAATAATATCTGGAGGTCTGATGGGCATCAAGAGAACCTACACAACAAAATGGGCATCAAGAGAACCTACACAACAAACTTGGGAACTACACTACCAGGAGCTGCCTGTTGTCACATGTTGGGGCGTGACCGTATCACCAGCCCAGCTGGCTACATGCTTAACAGGACCACCATCTCCCCAACCAAGCATTAACCTACACTTAACCTATGACCACCATATGCTATTATATGTATCAGTCGGATGTTGAAAGGACTTGAATGAAGGGTGTCATGAAAGAGTGTGAAGGCTATGACAAGTTAAAAGTTTGAGAGAAGATGACCGTGCACACGGTACTTGAAAGCCTGGATTCCAGCTGCTGGAATGTTACCAACAATATCATCTGGAAGACTATTCCATAAGGGAACAGCAGTGTGAATGAAGCTTCTGTCTAAGCAGCGAGTTCTGGCTGTCGGCAGAGAAAGAGCATGGACTGGCATTGATACGCTCGAACGGGTAGCACGGCGTTGGACATATGGTGCGGGAAGTAACCCTGCTCGATCTTGTGGGCAGTTGGTAGTATGCATCTTGTACAAGACCGTAGCCGCTGCTACCTGTCGCCTGTGAAGCAGGCTGTCAATTTTGAGCTGTGAACGAGCAGTAGCTTCATTAACTCCAATGATTCTAAGTGCCTTCTTTTGGATGTTGTCAAGCTGGCTTAGGATGGTGGGTGTAGCATTCGCCCAGCTTAGTGAAGCATACTCCATAATGCTGCGGACTTCCGACTTGTAGACAGTAGATCTACCTTTAGCCTCAAGTTTTTTTGCAACTTTGCGTAGAGCGCCAAGCTTTTGACCAGCTTTAGTTGCAATGCCTGAGATGTGATTGTAGCTCGTTATATCAGCTACACATCAGTAGTTAACTGCTTTTCGTTACTATGAGCCTGATGAGGGTCACTCACTTATAACATCGCTAATATGAATGTCAGCTTCGTGGCATTTGTCATGATTATAGCTCTGAATCATGGCTACACATAAAGAGTAAATAATAATTGATATCAGTTTCACTTTTGTTCTGATGTGGTAAAAGCCAGAGAGAGATTTTGGACAACGGACACAGAAAATTACCCTTAAAATATATACACATTTTTCGTTCTATCTCCATATTGTATGGTTAGATATAAGGGCACGATTTGAATACTAAAAATGAAAAACAATGGATAATATCCAGATCTATTACGGTACTATCATGTATAAATAAGATTGTATGCAATATTAATTCTTGTAGACTTGCAAATAGTATAATATCAACTCGAATGTATTGCTATGCCTTTATTAGTACACTGGCAAATTCGTTGTTACGATTCATGCCACACTGATGCCTCGTATGTTAAATCATAACCATAATAGTCACTTTTTAAGTTTTCACAAGTGCAATCTTCAGAATAGTCAATCAGATAATCAATAGTAGAAAATCATCTTGGAGAGATTCCCTCAATCCAAAATTCACTTTTGCAGTGTTTGCTATAGGGTAGGTTTAAGCTTCATAGTTATCCTGATCTGATTCTGGCTAATCAGACGGCATATTTTTCATATCAAATTAGTTACTGTTTGCGTTAATAGTCTGTTCAAGAGATATTTGAACCTTAGAACAGCTTTACTAGACCGATAGGTACGTTTTGTGTCTTAGAATTGGTGAAATGATGAGCACTTTGAAGATATTTTGCTGTTTTTGCGTCCGTTTCCGTCACACTAAATGGACATTCTTTTCTTTTTTCCTAATGAAAATGTTAATTTCGACCATAATGTGGGTATATTTTTAACAAACCGAATTCAAGACGATTACCTTTCTGTGTACAGACAATTTCAACTGATTCCTAACTTTGTTTATTCGCCTGGCCGATGGCAAAATAGCGCTCTTTATACGTATGACATATCTTCGAACTGAGGACAATATAATCCCATATATTTGTGGATTGTGGTTCAAGTAAGGCCGCACTGCACGCACAACCAGTACGTATGGCTTATACATATAAGTCACTTGTACGTTACACTTACGATAGTCTCCAAGTAATATTTTGCATCATCAAACACCTGTAAAGTTGAACTGTCTGAGACTAATGCAAATATTTCTTATTTTGGAAATATTTGTATTAATTTCAGTTCAGTTTCTATTGGTGCTTTAGCGACTATTGCCTAAGTCTTACGTACAAGTCACTTATACGTATAAGCTATACGGACTAGTGTTGCAGTATGGCCATAAGTTCAAAGTGAATCTAGGTAATGCTTCGCTATAGTGTCAGTAGCTGCTACCATTTTAGAGGATAGTATCAATTCAGTCAAATTTATAAATTAAACCAATGTATCTGTATCAAACATTCGATCCATTCATCCATTAAATCTTCCTTCTGCCGGGAGTTTCCAACGATGGTTAACAAATAGCACACTATAAGGATATCTGTATTTTCGCAAATCTGTCCTCGCTCGACTTTCTGAGATCCTTCTGAGAGCCGCTGTTTGCGAGAAATAGGTATTCGGTTTCGCTTACCCCGGCGCTTACCGTTCTTGTTTCATACACTTGCATTTAACTTAATACTCGCCCGTTTCGTACGGGAGATATCGTATTACCAGAGAATCGGGTTCTAAAAACGATGAAAATACCTGTTAAATAGAATTTGAGTATTGATTTATTATTCGAACAGGAATTTAAGCAAAATTTACACAGCATAAATATGGCGAAAAGTTTGCTTTACCCCAAAGCCTAATAAAAGTACCGGGTCAGGTAGCTGAAGTAGGTATGGGTAATTCCTGAAAATCAATTGCAAAAAGCCTGTGTAAAATAGTTTAAGAATAACGGAAATATCATAGTCGGGCTGATAGTGGGAAATGATGCTGTGACAATAACCGCAAATGTTCTGACAGTTCGTCATTGCTCAAAATCCCCGAAGGATGATTTAAGTGTGATTGACAGGGACCATAATACCCGTGTGATTGCAGTGGCGTAGCTAGGATTTTTTTCAGGGGGGCAAGATTTCTAAAATGTTCGTAAAAGGTTGCCCAATTTTTTTTCTTTCTAGTCACTTACCTCGTGAATTTCACGTAAGTGGACGGGGTGGGGGGGGGGGGGGGGGGGGGGGGGTTGAGGTAAAAAAAAATTCGCACAGTCAAAAAAAAAAAAATCGCACAGTCAAAAAAAATCGCACAGTAAATGTACTACATTTACAATTTTGCCTTCTATTTGGCTAATAACCTCGGTATTTTTTCTCAATTTTTTCTATTTTCTTTTTTTCTCACCCTTTTTTTTTTTTTTAGGGGGTGGGGGGCGGGGGCACAAATGGGTTTTTTCGTCAGGGGGGGGGCATTTGCCCCCCCTGCCCCCCGTGAGCTACGCCACTGCTGTGGTTGACAGGGACCATAAGCCCGTTGCCCGTGTGATAAAAGAAAACAAGACTAGGCACGCCTAGTAGAGCTAGTCAGATATTTGAATGTTAAATTTTTTTTTTTGTCTTGTAATATGGCAGAATATAATTATGTAATTTGGAAAGTGGTGTTATGGTATTATTTTTTCGTCATTGCAAATACCTTTACAGACACCACTCAAAATATAATAAAGATGTAATTCATAATACCGCGGTTTTAAACCATTCTAAAGCAATTTCATGTCATAATTGTAATCCTTCAATAGCAGAAGTAGTGATATTAGACCCAAAGTGCCCCAAAATGTCTAAGAACTAGAAAGAATGTGAATTATTTCTTATTTTATTCACATTTCAATACCGAGTCGTGTTTTATTGACACTAACTAATTTTCAAAATGAATTTAACAATTTTGATTAAGATTTTACAGGCGGACCAGTTGCTCCATACCCCTTCGGACCACTTGCCCTAACAAATGACTTAGCACTTTGTTGAGATGAAACATTATTCAAACACACCTGTGACATAATAAATTTTACGCCAAAATGTTTTAAAACATACCACCATTTGTCATAATAATCAATAACTCCAATACATTTTAGGAAAAAAGGCAAAACTTTTTTTGCATTTTTGTTTTTAGCCATTACACAGATTTCTGTAGCCAGCGCGCGAGTATCAATGAATTCGCAAATATTACGGCGTTCGGGTCCTGCAAGTAGACGAGTGTCTTAGATAAAATAAGAAATGGTGTACTTTGTTATTTTGCAAATTCATAAACTAATAACTCTACCAAATGAAAACCCGTGATAATGATTTAAGTTGAAGCATTCTTTAAATGATAATATTGATCGCAATTTCAAACCACCAATGTCCCAAGTTAGCATTATGCGCCATTTTACGGTCATTTCAACCACAACCTATGGTATTAATCATATTTCGGAAAGTCCCTAAGCACGCTACAATATAGCCCCCATCAAATGCAATATGCACCTAGCATCTTATTAAGACGACTGCACTGCAAGTTTATATTTACTGTTGCATATATATCAATCATATAAAGTACATTAAACATGATCTAAACCCATCTTCATAAATCGCCCATACTATCTGTGAATTTTCAATCAGTCACTCAAGGAGGCGGCCTCAAAGATCTGGAGAATATCACATGTGTAAATACCCTGAAGTTCCAAATGTTTTGGATTGTAGAAGGTAAGGATATATGTCAAGTTTCAACAAAAGTCGTACTGTTCAAAAGAAAGCAGTATGCCCATACAATTACAAAATCCTTCATTTCGGACCACTTGCCCCATAGGACCAGTTGCCCCATGTTCTCCTAAATTTGATAAGGCTGTCCCTTACGGCTAGCTAACCAGCCAACTACGTGGACCTAACATTGCCAATGTTACTTCGGCAAAGCACTCGTAAAGACTACGGATTACATTTTCTCTCCTTTCAATGGTATGATAGGTATGCATCACTTGGTAAAAATAAACCAGACGGATTAAGTAATGCTATATTAAACTTGTAAAGACGTAATGGAAGTCAACCTAGTTGACGTATGACCATAATGACAGAAATATTCACATTTCAGCTCTCGGACATAGAACACGCTATTTTTAAATGCAATATATTGCAACCAAAACATTCGAATTTAATATCTTAATATGTAGGGCGACTGTTGAACGTAGTTTGCGTATGACATGACAGAAATACAAAGAATGTGGCTCCTCGTTTTTAACAATCATGGGAGACGAGCTCTCTTAAATAATTGTTTTAAAACAAATGGATATATGGTTTCTTCTGGGAGCACCACACCAAATCATTGCGCAGTTTGTGTAATCCTGTAATAGTTCCGGAAAAGCACGAAGGCTAAGCTTGAAAATATGTGGATTTCGGACAACTTTATTCTCCGGGGATGATATTTTCGTATTGAAATGAACAAATATCCATTCCACCTACAATCATGGCAATGATAAATTCGGACTTTTTATTTTTTATTTATCGACCTAAATAGTTCCCAGGGCGGAAGCACCTGCCTAAATGGTGAACAAGCATGCCAGAAAACGTGAGGGCGCTGTTTGCGGGTCCGTAGCGAAAAATCTAGTATGACAACCGTCCATAAAATAAGGCATATTTCGGAGTTAATATAACGTTTGGTATATAACATTATAATGGTAAAAATGATTTAAGCACGTGCTTAGGTCATTTTAAGTACTGAGTCAATTATGCTAATATTTAATGTTTAAGGCATTGTTTATCCATTTGCTGTTACATGCTTCTGTTTCGTTGAAATTATTGAAATTGAATATGGGGATTCGTTGTAAACTAAACTAAAATATATATATAAAAAATATACACAAGTAACAAATGACAGACAAAAATAAATAAATATAATACTATCTGAAAATGATCATATGTGACACGTTTATATGTCAAAATGTAACCGAAGGGTAGAAAATGTCTTGAAATAGGGCATAGGGTCTACCAATCCGGTCTAGGCTGATTACACCATAGATAATTATGTGGATTACACGGAGTTATATACCAAAATGCTCTTTAAAGTTGGTAGAATGAAAACCTAAGTGGACATCCTTGTTAACTAGGGTTGATTGACTTTGACCTTGATTCATGTGTTTCAAAACCATGTGTGCTCCTAGCTATAAAGCTCTATAAAAAGTCACAATATACGATGGTCAGTCAGTAAGTTATGAAAGTGATCATGGAATGGGATGCATGAGTGATTCTATTGAGGGATAGTGTGATCAAAACAAAGTATGAACCTTTTTCTTTCAAACAATACAGTTTTGGATTTTTAAGTGTGAACTATGACGACATAGCATTGTCTCAACGTAAGTACACATGGGACACTGCTAAATCAGTTATTTGGCGGGAAATTTGAATTGTTTGTATGAAACATTTGGTAAGAAGATTGCATAACATGACACCAGAAGCAGGTAAATCCCAATTTTGTTCGCGTAAGTATGATAAAAAAGACAATAACTTTAATCCCTGTGTAATTTGATATACCGGGTGGTTCAATAAAAAGTTGACCCAAGTTCAAAGTAATTTTTCAACCACATATAAAGTTTCAGAGAAATTGTGTTTACTTTGTCTTAATCAACACTAAGTTTTGAAATTATCCTGAAAAGATGGCACGTTTAGCTTGTTTGGTTCTTCAGATATGGTTCATTACAGAAAACATGTACAAAACTGACTTGTCCACGGGAGCGTAATTTAGTTTTTGTCTTAAACAAAACAGCATGCTCTAGTTTCAGAATTGAAAAGCCCGCCCTGACAAAGTATCCCAATCTCTATGCTTATGTGCCATTCACATTCAACAAAGAAACGTAGATACGTACAGGTAGGTAATATCAAGCACCAGACAGATGTTTCAGATGTCTCCTTTTTTCTTTTTCTCCTATTTTTACAATTTGTGACCAATTGTGTGTAAGGGACGCACCATTTGATTTTCAGGGGGGGGGGGGGGGCATGGAAGTTGGGGTCGGGCGGATTTTTTTTTTTTCTCCACCGAAGTAGGCGGATTTTTTTTTTTCGCCGCCTTTGGCGGCAAGTTTTTTTGTTGTTGTTGCAAATGCGGCAAAGTTTTTTTTTTTTAGGGTTTTACTGTTTTTCTTTATATTGAGGTGGGTGAGTCATCTTCTTTTTTTTTTTACTCAGCAGTGGGTCATCTTTTTTTTTTTTCCTTGTTGGTGGGCAAAGTTGTTTTTCTTTTCCTAGATAGTGGGCAAAGTTTTTTTTTATTTAAAAACTTCCATGCCCCCCCCCTGAATATCTAATGGTGCGTCCCTAAGTCCACTTTGTGCATTCCATCTCTTCTAAAGGACGCTCCCGTGGCCAAGGCAGTTTTGTGCATGCTTTCTGTAATGAACCATATCTGAAGAACCAACCAAGATAAATATACCATTTTATCAGGATAATTTCAAAACTTACTGCTGATCAAGACTAAGTTAACAGAAATTCTCTGAAACTTTAAATGTGGTTGAAAAATTACCTTGAACTTGGGTCAACTTTGTTTTTGAACCACCCGGTATGTAGTATAAGAGGAAAAAGTGAGGAGAGGCAATTGAATAAAAAGTATACAAATATCAGTAATTCAAATAGCCAATTTCATTGAAAAATGCCCAGTTTTTTTAGGAAAAATCTAAGTAATTAAAGGTAGATGTTCCGATTTTCAACTTGAAGTTTTCTATTCTACATGAAAGGTCATCCTTAAAAAAGTCGTGTTCCAAAGTTTGAGTTGCATAGCTCTAATGGTTCTTATTTTAGACGCACAAGATGCTGTGAACTGTACCCATTGAGTAGTACACAAACTATATCGGTGGTTACCACCACTCGCGGTAATTCGACGTTATTTCATCGATTTCTCCGTAATTATACCGATTTAAGCCGTCAAATTTCAGTATGATGATGAGAAAAATACGAGCTTTCATATGATATGAAAATCACCGTATGTTTGAAATAATTCTGTGTTACGAAAATGTGATCGGGTCATCTACCTTTAACCAGTTTGGGAGATTCCATATGATAGCTAACTAATTATCTGAACTTATTCGCATGAAACCTACAGAAAATATGCGCATACGAAGACGGCAGATCATTTTGAACAGGGCCAAAAATGGCTAAAATCATGAAATTTACCAGAGAAAAGCTTACTGCGCATTCAAATTCTAATCAGAAATAATGCTTAAATCAATGTGTATAAATATTGTGATAGTCAAAAGGAAGATATACATGAATGTATCAATCAAAGATGGCTGCCACAACCTCTCTTATTACTGTTATCTTTAGAGCTACTAGATATGTATTGTTAAAGTAATCGTCACATAATTTCAATGGTTTGAGGAAATTTTATGAACAGCTCCTCTTGAAATCTCCACTATTTATTGCTTTACATCCCACAACAATTTACTAAATTATAATCCCTCCATTGTTCTTTATCCTTTGTTTTCTAAGGTACATCATTGCGGATTTTGCTAAATAAAAGCGTGTTTGAGTTGGTCCCTCCTTGTTTGTATTAAGTAATTCAGATCTAAAAAAGAGTGTCAAACAGAGATAAGTGTGTGTTCTAACTATGTGCCAAGTGTTATCTGTTTTTATGCTAGCATTACCGAGATATACGCAAATGTATCAATCACCCCATATTCAACATATTACATATCCAGCCAAATAATTGACAGATTTCAGTTGTGTTTATGTTAATGACGTTACATAACGAAAGGTATCTAACAATCCAAAAGTGTATTGTTTGAAAGACAAAGGTTCATACTTTATATTGATCACATTATCCCTCAATAGAATCACTTATGCATCCCATACCATGATCACTTTCATTATTTATTGAACGACCCTCGTATATATGCTTGTCGAACCATAGATCCTATGGTCGAACGAAAGGCTGCTTTCGTGATCTCGTGAGTGGCAACAGCAAAAATGACTATAATGTTCACCTTGAATTCTGAAGAATTTGTATTAAAAATAATTCTTCAACACTACTGCTTATCCCTTTAACGATAGCGTTGCGTTCCAAGTATTAATTGTTTTGAGTTCTACACCGATCTAAACCATCATAAGTACCACTTATGGTATTTCACTCAATATGATTTACCAACACGCTTAAACCGCGTTTACGATATATTTGAAATACTACTTATCCTGACCTTTTAAATCAAACGTCGGCTTGTATTAATCCAGATCTGCCTATTGGCTAATTTATGGTTGACATTAGACGGTATTACGCACGTTTACATGAGAATCATACCTTTACGTCACTGCATCAATTAAATACCCAGCAATGGTGTTCGATTTTAGAAATGCTCAAAAACAACAAGACGCACAGTGTATGTTAATGTCATTTTCATACCGAGAGGTCATAAAGAATGGGTCAAACACACACCAGATTATACAATTACTTGAACATTTCCTGATAAATACCTCAAAACAAAGAACAGATTTAAAACGCTCGTTATATTTATTTGCATTTTTAAAACTCGTATACATGGGGACGGAAACACCCGCAACATTACGGATAAAAATATTCGAAACAAAAATGCTATTTATGAGAATACAAGTAAAGGAAAAAGTGTACTTTAGGTCCCAGATACTGGTATACCAGTATTGGTCGGTACTGGTACATGAATTTTGCCAGTATCGCTCGATACTGGAACAATTGACATGTACCAGTATCGACCGATACTGGTACACATTCTACCAGTATCGACCGATACTGGTACACATTCTACCAGTATCGACCGATACTGGAACAAAATAATGTACCAGTATCGATCGATACTGGTACATTATTTTGTTCCAGTATCGGGCAATACTGGAACATTTTAAACGTGCCAGTATCGAGCGATACTGGAACAAAATAACGTACCAGTATCGAACGATACTGGGTGTTCTAGTATTGGTCGATACTAGTAAGTAAATTATCTTATTTGTAAGCGCATATCATAATGGCCTTCCATGCCAAATGCGTAGGTGCTCTCTGAAGAGAATAGGTCTGTTGAAATGTATACTTGATTTAACTAGGACATTCAAGATATCTACAATTTTGAAATCAAGAAAATAATTCAAGAATGTTCGCATTTTCATCGTTAAAGGTGGTTCAATGCAGAAAATGATACACCAAGGTGTAATGGTTTTTTCGTGCAAATTTCTTTAAAAATGCTTCAAAACAACAATATAAAACGCCTGAAATGCTCGCCTTATGCGTTTCCAATTCAAGTCATTGAAATGGGACGAAACACACCCGTAACGAGGTTTAACACTTTTGCAGCGTAATATTGCGTCTTGCTATTACTTCTTTACGGATTTGAGACGTGCCATCATCCCGGCAAAAATATTATTCAATGGCTTATTTTGCATAATTCGTACAAACCAAAGTGTATATATAACAGAATAAGCTTATTTACTACTAATCATACCGTAATGGCTTTCCATGTCAAATGCGTTGGGTATTCTCTGTGACGAGAATGAATCTGACAAAATGTATAGTAGTCATGGTAGTATTGACACGAGATGATTTATTTGGCGCGAATAAGCAAACAGTATTTGTTGCATTAGTGCTGTAAACAAAAACAAAACACGCTACTTTTATATTGACATTATGTTTAAACTTACATCAAATCTTCCATTTGGTTAATTTTTGACCCTGAAATTAGACGAAATGCTTACATGTATATGGGAATTGTGTTTGTATATCACTTGAATTAGATGGACAGACAATGATGTTCGATCTTATCAAAATTCAGATTAAATGCTTCAAAAGGATATATATACACGTAAAATGCTCGTTATTGGTATATTCATTCCCAAAGGTCGTGAAGAATGAGGACAAAACACTTAAACACCAAGACAAGTTTCTATAAATCTTTTTATATAAATGCTTTGGAAAAATGGAAAACACCTTATATTGTTCGTAATTTTCATTTCCAATTCAAAATCGTAGAAAATGGGACGAGCACACCCACAACGAGGTTGCCACGCAGTACCTACAAATTGAAGCATTTATGCCTTGCCATTACGGATAAAATGTTCGAAACGTATTATAACAAATGCTATTATATTAGCAAATCTTACTTGTATACAAGCGATACTATAGTCATAATAATCTACCTAAATCATCGTATTTGCTAGCGCTTATCCCGATGCCTTTTCATACTGAATGCGTATTTCGGTAAGGAACTTCTCTATGAAGAGATATGTGTCTTATTAAAACATATACTAGTATTGACATACAGTGATTGGTTTGTCGCGAATAACCAAACAGCACTTGTTGCATTTAATTCGTCATCTTAATATTAGCATTATGGTTATACCATACAGATTTCCCAATTGGCTAATTCATAGTTGACATTAGACGAAATACGTATGCCCGGGCAATGATGTTTGATCTTTTTTTTTTAATTCAGATTAAATTCTTGAACACTATATAAAACTCGTAAAATATTCATTATTGTCATTTTCATTCCAAAACGACGTTAAAAATGAGAAAAAGAATTTTGAAATATGTTCAATAAAACGCTTCAAAGCAATAGACAAATAAATATCAAAGTCGTCAAAGTGGAAAAATGGAAATCCCAGTGAGTGAATATACTTGATTGGGCAAAGACATTCAGAAACCTTATATACTTGATTGGGCAAAGACATTGAAATCAAGAAAATAATTCAAGAATGTTCCAATTTGCATCACGAAAGGTGGTTCAATGTAGAAAATCATACACCAAGGTGTAATGGTTTTTTCCTGAAAATTCCTTTAAAAATGCTTCAAAACAACAATATAAAACGCCTGAAATGCTCGCCTTATGCGTTTCCAATTCAAGTCATTGAAATGGGACGAAACACACCCGTAACGAGGTTTAACACGTTGTACCAATTGCAGCGTAATATTGCGTCTTGCTATTACTTCTTTACGGATACGAGACGTGCCAACATCCCGGCAAAAATATTATTCAATGGCTTATTTGCATAATTCATACAAACCAAATATATAACAGAAATAAGCTTATTTACTACTAATCATACCGTAATGGCTTTCAGTGTCAAATACGTTGGGCATTCTGCTGTGACGAGAAATGAATCTGACAAAATGTATAGTATAGTTATGGTAGTATTAACACGAGATGATTTATTTGGCGCGAATAAGCAAACAGTATTTGTTGCATTAGTGCTGTAAACAAAAACAAACACGCTACTTTTATATTGACATTATGTTTAAACTTACATCACATCTTCCATTTGGTTAATTTATGACACTGACATTATAGACGAAATGCCTACATGTATATGGGAATTGTGTTAGACTTGAATTAGATGGACAGACAATGATGTTCGATCTTATCAATATTCAGATTAAATGCTTCAAAACGATATATACACGTTAAATGCTCGTTACTGGTATTTTCATTCCCAAAGGTCGTGAAGAATGAGGACAAGACACTTAAACACCAAGACAAGCGACCGGGCAAGCGACGTATGTATGTGTCCTGTATTGAATCGTCGTACTTACTCTATCTCAAAAGGTCGTATGCACCCTCGCAAGAAAGACAATACGACTGTATTTACCTTCCTTGTACCAACAAAGTAAATCGTAACTCAAGTACGAAGCTCTCAATGCGAGTGCCTTGCCGTCATCTCTATGTTTACGTTTACCTCCCGAGCACTATCTACCTCTTTACAGTGTTTCTGATTGGTCAATAACACGACATTGTTATTTGATTGACCAATTAAGATATAGAATCTGACTGTTTCACCCAAATCTTAATCAGGGATACAATCATTCTTACGATGTATCAGATTGGTCCAATAAATGGAGTTATCCTTGGTGTCAGACAGCACGGAATTTACCTAGCGCAAAATCCTCTCTTGACTGATTAAAGGATTAAAGAGTTTTATTTCGCAATGGCATGAATGGGGTCATTACACTAGTCTAACTTATGAATATGGTCATGTGTTTTAAGCTCGCCTCCTTTCGCGTTACACACGGATTTTGGCTTTCGCGACATGAATTTAACTTTACACATTTATATTTGCTTGTATACCCCCCCTGAGGTAGTAAAAGTATACATTTTCTGAAGGGAAATTGCATGAGGAAACCAAATATGTCATTAAAATTATAGTACGACCAAGAACTAAAATGGTATGATCGGAAATGTTCGGAAAATATCAGAGTTTTTTAAATTTTAATTTGAGATCCATATATTTTGTATACCTATCCCTATCATTATTTTGTTTACATATTTGAATTCCTCATGAAATTACCCATTAGATGATAAATATTTGTCAAAGTTACTACGTCGGTATGGTAATTATACCGGCTAGTGAATATCTCAAATTTTTATTTTATATATTTTTAGAATTTTCAGAAATATTTGTTTAAGGATGAACCCTTCCCTGATATAAACTGCATTTCTGAATTCCTCTAGTTACAAGCTTTCCAAAAATGTATACTTTTGCTATCATAGGTTGAAAACTTTTTCTGTTATAGTCATTTTTATAAATCCGGTAAATTGAGGCTGATTATTCATGTTGACTGTGTAGCGAATAGGAAGAAAGCTGATGATCATTGTCTTATCCATAATTAATTAGTTGTTAATAATAGTTGACAAGTCTATTGAACCACATACTTAATGACTACTAAATATCCTTTGAAATGGGACCAAAATTGTGTTTTTAACATTAGGGGATGACTAGTTATTGTAAAAAGAACAAAGCATGGGATTATCCCCATTGAGTTTGTACAGGCAACACCCCTTCCAGAAACACCCCTTCCAGCACCACCCCTGGTCCCCAAACATCAAACAGCTGTATCTCCCTTTCTGTATTAGCTATACCAATGCCATTTAGCAGGCAGATAGCTTGTCATTAGGGCTTTAAAATGATACCAAATTTGTTGAGATAGCTTTTGTGGTTTTAAAAATATTTGAGGAAAATGACAGCATGAAGCTAAAAAATGTAACGGCACCACCCTATTGGGAGGCGAGTTCATAACGCGTGACCATATGTCTTACACCAAGGATATACTAATAAATGATATATCCATCTTTGTAACCAATCGACACTTAGTTTTCAGGTTTAAGGCAGATATCTTAATGTTAATTTGCTGTAGGAGATTCGCCACCCCTATCAAATAGAAAACCTTGCTGTAGGGGATTCGCCACCCCTATGTCAAATAGAAAACTGTGGTACCCATAATCAGGATCAATTGTTTAGCTTATGTGTGCAAACCAGTTAACCATAGTGGGAATCGAACCCACACCATTTGTATTGTTTGTTAATCCAGTGTTCTATTCACTACGCCATTAATTGGTCCTGATGCAGTGCCCTACAAATGTACCGATTTCAACGTAAGGCATTTGTATGGTTTTTTTGTTATGACAGACATCTTATAATATACAAAATAATATTTCTAATTCGGCTAAATATGAATTTAATTGAACTGTTGAAGGGTAATTCTTGAAAATCAATGGCAAAAAGCATGTGTAAAACACTAAATAACGGAAATATCATAGTCAGGCTGATAGTGGGAATGGGAAATGATGCTGTGACAATAACCGCTAATGTTCTGACAGCTCGTCATTGCTCAAAATCCCCTAAGGATGATTTAAGAGTGATTGACAGGAACCATAAACCCGTGTGATTGACAGGGACCATAAGCCCGTTGCCCGTGTGATATAATACCCTATCTATAATATACGTACGTCCTCATTGTGTTAGGCAGTAGCCACTAACCACTAATATTATGTTTTCTTACAACACGGGGCTATATCAAGTCAATTGTTAAGCGTTGTCCGACCAGCAAATGGTCACCATGTCACCGCTAGACGAACATATTTCTCAAGTTTTACTGGATGACACAAAATCCCGTGTTAGGAGGAGTTGAGTCTATAAATGCTTTTATGTAGGTATGATTTGCTATCATCGCCTTTATCAATCATCGTCCGATATTCCGGGATTTGAACCACGGACCTCCAGCACCGACCCGAGCCCAAATCCTAGCCACTACACCACGGCTCCCATAATCAGGATCAATTGTTTAGCTTATGTGTGCAAACCAGTTAACCATAGTGGGAATCGAACCCACACCATTTGTATTGTTTGTTAATCCAGTGTTCTATTCACTACGCCATTAATTGGTCCTGATGCAGTGCCGTACAAATGTACCGATTTCAACGTAAGGCATTTGTATGTGTTTTTTTTGTTATGACAGACATCTTATAATATACAAACTAATATTTCTAATTCGGCTAAATATGAATTTAATTGAACTGTTGAAGGGTAATTCTTGAAAATCAATGGCAAAAAGCATGTGTAAAACACTAAATAACGGAAATATCATAGTCAGGCTGATAGTGAGAATGGGAAATGATGCTGTGACAATAACCGCTAATGTTTTGACAGCTCGTCATTGCTCAAAATCCCCTAAGGATGATTTAAGAGTGATTGACAGGAACCATAAACCCGTGTGATTGACAGGGACCATAAGCCCGTTGCCCGTGTGATATAATACCCTATCTATAATATACGTACGCCCTCATTGTGTTAGGCAGTAGCCACTAACCACTAATATTATGTTTTCTTACAACACGGGGCTATATCAAGTCAATTGTTAAGCGTTGTCCGACCAGCAAATGGTCACCATGTCACCGCTAGACGAACATATTTCTCTGACACAAAATCCCGTGTTAGGAGGAGTTGAGTCTATAAATGCTTTTATGTAGGTATGATTTGCTATCATCGCCTTTATCAATCATCGTCCGATATTCCGGGATTTGAACCACGGACCTCCAGCACCGACCCGGGCCCAGATCCTAGCCACTACACCACGGCTCCCAGTCGACACTCGGCGAGTATATTCGCCTCGTTATATAGCCTGGGTCCGTTTCGTAGCCAAAAAACCTGCACGCCGGGTTATAGAAACACTTTTTCCGCACAGTTGCCGTATGGTGTAGTAGGGTTAGGGTTATATATGATGAAAATTACCAATTTTTGAATGAAAAAAAATGCTGTATAACCCTAACTCTAGATCACCACACGGCAACAGATTTATTTTCCGACACCCAAAATTCACCAGAAAGGTTGTAGCCAAAAAACCTGCACGCCGGGTTATAGAAACACTTTTTCCGCACAGTTGCCGTATGGTGTAGTAGGGTTAGGGTTAATGTATGAAAATAATATCTGAGCAAGTTCGTTTTGTCTTATTAATTAGCTATTGTGTCTCATGCATGTATCCACTTATTCATGAATATCATGCGTCAGGGAGTACAATACTCAATATTTTGTTCGGTTTCAAAAATGCAGTTACTTTACCAAAATAGTCATAACTACCATGAAATGTTGTGTTTCTCTTTGCTGATAACAGTAAATAAATGCAGCTATTGATTCAAGCATTGGTTGCCTTCATATTCTGGTAAGAAATATTTTTAATATGTATATCAGTTTGAGTATAGGTGTTGATTTACTCACCCTGTATCCCCATTGAAATACGTGTAAAAGGCCCTATTTCAAGACAAATTTTCTACCCCCCCCCCCCCGCTTACATTTTGACATACGTGTCACATATGATCATTTTCAGATAGTATTTTATTTTTTGTCTGTCATTTGGTACTTGTGTATATTTTGTTCTAGTTCACAACGAATCCCCATATTCAATTTCAATAATTTCAACGAAACAGAAGCATGTAACAGCAAATGGATAAACAATGCCTTAAACGAAGATGCTTTTAATTATTATGGACTTCTTGTATTAAAATACAAGAAGTCCATTATAATTATTTTTTAGATTTTTAAAATGCTTAAACGTAAGGCAATATAGGCTCGATAATATGGAAATGAAATACAGCATGTTATTTGGATATGATTTAAAAACTTATACCATACAAACATGTTGTTTATGAGACTAAAGAATCAGACATCATTATCATTTTCAGCCTTAAATAACATTTCTAAACATTAAATATTAGCATAATTGTCTGTGTACTTAAAATGACCTAAGCACGTGCTTAAGTCATTTTTACCATTATAATGTTATAACCAAACGTTATATTAACTAGTCTAAAATAAGCCTTATTTCATGGAGGTTGTCATACTAGATTTTTCGCTATTACAGTATTACATAAATTGCGCAATGATTTGGTGTGGTGCTCCCAGAGGAAACCACATCCATTTGTTTTAAAACTATGATTGTTTACATCGAGGAGCCACATTCTGTGTATTTCTGTCATGTCATAAGCAAACTACGTTCAACAGTCGCCCTACATATTGAGATATTAAATTCGAATGCTTTGGTTGCAATATATTGCATTTAAAAATAGCGTGTTCTATGTCCGAGAGCTGAACTGTGAATATTTCTGTCATTATGGTCATACGTCAACTAGGTTGACTTTCATTACGTCGTTACAAGTTTAATATAGCATTACTTTATCCGTCTGGTTTATTTTTACCAAGTGATGCATACCTACATACCATTGAAAGGAGAGCAAATGTAATCCGCAGTCTTTACGAGTGCTTTGCCGAAGTAACATTGGCAATTTGAGGTCCACGTAGTTGGCTGGTTAGCTAGCCGTTAGGGACAGCCTTATCAAATTTACACCCTCTGATTGTAGTAGCCTATATGAATTTACACCAGTTTCAATTTTATTTGGTGTCGCTGGAAAGTCAACAGTCGTGGATCATACAAGCTTTTCAAGAATATCGGACCAACTGGTCAGAATTTCATAAACATATTGTTTGGAAAGCACCGCTCCGATCCGGGGAAATGACATGATTTTATGAAGAAAACCTGGGATATCATAACGACTAATAAGTGTTTTCTAAACGCTCTACAGCTTCTAACGAAATTGGCACAGAGTGAAATGTACATCACTTGCAACCAACCAATGTGTGTTTTGAACGCGAAGCATCGACCTCAGCAATCGTAGGCCTATTCACCTTAAAAGGACAGTAACTATAGTTGACGAAGTCAGCTGAGTTGATCTTTTTGGAACATTTAAACAAATACTTAAATACTAAAAAAGGAAAGGAAAATTGGCAATATTTTTTGCTGCACTTAAAGATATATATAGGCCTATTCAGTGATGTGTTGGAGGCTGCGCCCTCGATTTTGATACCAGCTGGGATTTGTTTATTTTTACAATAGTAGTGCATGTGTGAACTTACACTTGTAAGGATTCAGAACAATCAGCCCTCTTTGCATAACAAAACATCGATTCAAATATTCTGATCTACGACTCTTAGACAAGAATTTCACACTAGTCGTTGAGGAGCATAGGGGTCTACCGGTCCCGGTCTAGGCTGATACAGGGCGTTATATACCTAAATTATTTTATTTTATTTTATTAGGTACTCAAACATCATATAGAGAAACATCTAAAATACAAACATGTAAAATATTGCACATAATTAAATTGCACCAGGCAATTTGAAAAACATATATATAGACATAATAAAATATGAGCAAAAGTACCAAGGATAGCCCAAAAAGCTTTGAACACGAAGCTTATTTCCATTGGGGTCCTTAACAAGCATAGAGAGGCAGAAAAAACCAGACAAATGAAACGCATGAAAGAAGCACAAAAGCCAAACGAAAAACAACGAGAAACCAAATAGAATCAGGGCACGAGCACAAAGTGAGACCAGCTCAAAAATCAATTGAATCATAACTCGCCAAGTGTCTTTAACTAATTGTTTGAATAAACTAAAATTGTTGGTGTTCTTTATCTCGCTCGGCAATGAGTTCCAGTGATGATAGCAGTACTATAACAAGTAAATCTAGCTTGACCCTTTGAACAAGGAACAGCAAAGTTGAATGGGCTACCCCTGGTACTATATTTATGCAAAGATGACACTCTAGTAAAATACAATTTCATATAATCAGGAGACAAATCATGAAAAATCTTAAAAACATGGTTAAGTTTAAGTTGCACAACCCTATACCGACTTGATAACATCCCTACCATGACCAACTCTTTTTGACCAATATGAGTACGCGGTCCCACACCCAAAATAAAACGGACAATGTTCTTTGAAGTTGGTTGTTAGAATGAAAACCTTAGTGGACATCCTTGTTGACTTGGTTGATTGACTTTGACCTTGATTTAGGGTAGAAGGTCACAATGTGCTTCAATGTGTTTCAAAACCGTGTGTGTTCCCTAGCTATAAAGCTCTATAAAAAATAAAAAGTCACAATATACATATGCTTGGCGAAAGGCTGCTTTCGTGAGTGGCAACAGCAAAAATGACCATTATTAATGTTCACCTTGAATTCTGAAGAATTTGTATTACAAAATAATTCTTCAACACTACTGCTTATCCCTTTAACGATAGCGTTGCGTTCCAAGTATTAATTGTTTTGAGTTCTACACCGATCTAAAGCGTCATAAGTACCACTTATGGTATTTCACTCAATATGATTTACCAACACGCTTAAACCGCGTTTACAATATATTTTAAATACTACTTATCCTGACCTTTTAAATCAAACGTCGGCTTGTATTAATCCAGATCTGCCTATTGGCTAATTTATGGTTGACATTAGACGGTATTACGCACGTTTACATGAGAATCATACCTTTACGTCACTGCATCAATTAAATACCCAGCAATGGTGTTCGATTTTAGAAATGCTCAAAAACAAAGAACAGATTTAAAACGCTCGTTATATTTATTTGCATTTTTAAAACTCGTATAAATGGGGACGGAAACACCCGCAACATTACGGATAAAAATATTCGAAACGTACAAAAATGCTATTTATGAGAATACAAGTAAATGATCTTATTTGTAAGCGCATATCATAATGGCCTTCCATGCCAGATGCGTAGGTGCTCTCTGAAGAGAATAGGTCTGTTGAAATGTATACTTGATTTGACTAGGATATTGAAGATATCTACAATTTTGAAATCAAAAAAATAATTCAAGAATGTTCGCATTTTCATCGTTAAAGGTGGTTCAATGCAGAAAATGATACACCAAGGTGTAATGGTTTTTTCGTGCAAATTCCTTTAAAAATGCTTCAAAACAACGATATAAAACGCCTGAAATGCTCGCCTTATGCGTTTCCAATTCAAATCATTGAAATGGGACGAAACACACCCGTAACGAGGTTTAACACGTTTGCAGCGTAATATTGCGTATTGCTATTACTTTACGGATTTGAGACGTGCCAACATCCCGGCAAAAATATTATTCAATGGCTTATTTTGCATTATTCATACAAACCAAAGTGTATATATAACGGAATAAGCTTATTTACTAGTGCTAATCATACCGTAATGGCTTTCCATGTCAAATGCGTTGGGCATTCTCTGTGACGAGAATGAATCTGACAAAATGTATAGTAGTCATGGTAGTATTGACACGAGATGATTTATTTGGCGCGAATAAGCAAACAGTATTTGTTGCATTAGTGCTGTAAACAACAAAAAAAACACGCTACTTTTATATTGACATTATGTTTAAACTTACATAAAATCTTCCATTTGGTTAATTTTTGACCCTGAAATTAGACGAAATGCTTACATGTATATGGGAATTGTGTTTGTATATCACTTGATGGACAGACAATGATGTTCGATCTTATCAAAATTCAGATTAAATGCTTCAAAAGGATATATACATTGTACACGTAAAATGCTCGTTATTGGTATATTCATTCCCAAAGGTCGTGAAGAATGAGGACAAAACACTTAAATACCAAGACAAGTTTCTATAAATCTTTTTATATAAATGCTTTAGAAAAATGGAACACACCTTATATTGCTCGTAATTTTCATTTCCAATTCAAAATCGTAGAAAATGCGAAGGGGAACACCCACAACGAGGTTTCCACGCAGTACCTACAAATTGAAGCATTTATGCCTTGCCATTACGGATAAAATGTTCGAAACGTATTGTAACAAATGCTATTATATTAGCAAATCTTACTTGTATACAAGCGATACTATAGTCATAATAATCTACCTAAATCATCGTATTTGCTAGCGCTTATCCCGATGCCTTTTCATACTGAATGCGTATTTGGGTAAGGAACTTCTCTATGAAGAGATATGTGTCTTATTAAAACATATACTAGTATTGACATACAGTGATTGGTTTGTTGCGAATAACCAAACAGCACTTGTTGCATTTAATTCGTCATCTTAATATTAGCATTATGGTTATACCATACAGATTTCCCAATTGGCTAATTCATAGTTGACATTAGACGAAATACGTACAGGCTGTCCCAAAATGATCAGGCTGTCCCATCGATTCCCAAAGTTCAATAATTTTTGTCATTATCAAAATCGATGGGATTAGGTCCGTCGTTTTTACATTATCTTTATCATACTGTATTTACTGTATATACTGTAGATCATGAATATCGAATTTATCAAACTCAAGATACACACCATTATGTAAAACAAAGTGCTAAACAAGAACTGTCTTTAAAAAGACAACGCGGTTTAGGCATTGTGTACCTAGTACAGAAACAGTACCTTACAACACAGAAGTAAGAAGTGAGACTAGAGAATACTATTTGGTTGCTATAGCTTTATAAAGGATGTTTTAAATAGGTATATACAAATTAAGCAATGTACATGAGGTAAGGTTGGAATAAACACATTATAAACATTACTTGCAAGACAATATAATGCTACATGAATTGAATGTGTGTATTGGAGACTCTTTGTCTCAAAACAGTCGCAGGACTGATGTTTGTGAAAGACTGTTTTGATATAGTTGATTAAGCATGGCAAATAAATTCTGCTATAATTGTCTTTCTTGATCTAGGTATCTAACCCAATGGTTCAAAACATAATTACTGCCGCAAAACTCAATTTTGTTGTCTCTATAAAGCATTGTTTTCCATTATTTTTATATACATGATTTTGGCCACCCTGTATATGTTAACGGGGGACGATTGGTTGATTTACTTTTTCTTTACTGAAGGCCCTATATCATGCCTTCTTACTACTATACTTGTTTTTAATGTAATACTTTAGCAAAAAAAAACCACCTGGTATATCAAATCTAGTAAAAAAAAGGTGTTTTTCTTATGTTGTTACACCTTGTATAAGTAATGCACACCCTGTGTATGATATCACTTTGTATTTACATATCTGGTATCCTTGTAGTTATAAGGTTTCCAATTATCTTTACTCCGTGTAGATCAGATGTATACAATAGAAGTTAGTATGACTTATAGCACGAGGCAGCGTAGCTGCCGAAAGCTATAAGGAATTAATAGCACTCATCGACAGTGCTAGTATTAGTGATGATTTATGTGGCAGAATTCTGCTGTACAAATCCCTGCACAGTAGGACACTGATAGAACTTAGAAGTTTTGATTCTGAGCAACACTGATCAAGATAAACAATCATCAGGCTTCTTAACACACACACACCAAGTTGGGATATAATTAATCAGGCTATTTACGATGTCAAATTTACAGCACTCTGAAGCTGTACGATAAGTGAAATTTGATAAGTGAAAACTCTGGACTGGCTGTGTATGTGCTATTATGTGGATTACACTACTATATTATAGTATCGCACACTTGACCTCACTTGACCCTATAATGCATAGATCAGGGTAAACTTGGAGATAGAAAAACTTTGTCCAGGCAAGAGAATTTGTATCGTTGACAGGTGTTTAACACTTTCCACGCGGCAGATGACAGTTCTAAAATTTCACAAAATGTTACGAAGATGTCACACTTAAATTTGAACACCATATTTGGAATCACCATAGGAAATGCATTAAAATAAGTACAAATATGCCTAGTATTAGTTCAGTAACCCTCGAGATAAACTTTGACAGTTAGGAAAAGTTTCTAAAAAAAAAAATCTGTTTTGTATATATAGTAAAACTAGTAATAGCAGTATGTAAGGTGTTACTAAAGGCCTGAGGAACTCTGTGAATATGGAGGCCAGGAGTCACTCATTCCTAAGACATCAAAGGCAGTGTTTTCGTCCAAAGCACTAAAAGGCGCTTTAACAATAATTTATGGCCTCTAATTTGTTGACTTTTGCTTCTTATACGCGGTAACCGCGAAAAATGTGTGTGATATTACAGCTTGTTCGAAAGAAACTTGTGTATTCTCATAATCTCTTGTCTACTCAATACAGACTGTAACAAAAAAAGTTATACAATCGCAATTTTATTTTTAATTCAATGTTAAAATCATGCAATGTCAAAATCTCTTACACTCTGTGTTAAGTTCCGTTTTGGCTACCAGAATCATTTTATTTGGTCTTTTTAACTACTTGCGTTTAAAAGTTATGACCAATCTACTAAGTCGTCTTGAAATCGGGTTGGGCCACTTTCACAATAATATCATACAATCTTGCTTGTATAAATTAAATGGTTAGGGTATCATGCAAGGAACATTAGGGAGAACAATATAATTCTTTTTTCAAATAGTTTTATTTCATTTGAATAAATAAATTCATAAAATAAATAAATAATATTTGTAAAGACCTAACCTTCTTTGTAATACTTTTAACCACTTGAAACGAACCATTGTTGTCTAACAAGGGCGCTCTACTGCTATGTTCCTGGTTCGATTCCATTCATATTCATCCCAGTGATTTTACCATTGATTAAACCAAAGTGGCCCAGGTGATTTCATGACTACTTTAGACAATTGATCATATCTCTGCTTACCAACCACCGATTGTCATGAAACAAAGCTTATTCGAAAGCTAAGAAAATTCCTCTTGCAGGCCATTAAAACTCGAAACGGAAATTCTACAGGAGATATTTTTAATATTTTTTTCAAAACTGTATAACTTTTTTTGTTATAGCCTGTATAATCTTGTGTGTCTTTCTGTTGTAGCTGTTATTAGTTATGGGTGTTCAAATCATTAATAATTCTTCTCCGTAATTCAATTTTAACGGGTAAAAGAAGTTTGTCACACTAGAGTGACATTGCATTGTTTTATTTGACAAGTGTTTAGGGACTTCTAAATGAAGTGGTATTTGGTAAATCACCAGTGGCTTAGATTTCATTTTCACATTGGAGAATGGATTTCGTGAGGTTAAACACTAAGGGACATTTATATCATTTTTACCAAGTTTGTAGGAAATTGCATCCCCAATATGAAGAAGAAGTCTAAGCCACTACTAATTAATTACCCATGACTACGTCTTTACCTGTTTAAATGTCCCTCAAGTTTAGCCTCAAAACTAGCTCATTATAGAAACAAAGCTTGGGGTCGCTCATGCGTGACGATCCATTTTTACTCTTCAAATTGAATCAAAATGAAGAAGTATTTTAAATGGTTTGAACAACAATATAATACAACAGCAGTTTAAAATAGAAAAGAACCAAAGATATCAGCAGACAAGAGATTAAGAGAATGTATTAGTTTCTTTCAAACAAGCTGTTTAAAAACACATTTTTTGCACTTTGCCAAAAACGTGAAATCACCATGTCTTACACATTGGAGTGTAACTTCATTCAGTCCGATATTCATGATCTAAAATTCTAATCAAAGGGTGCAGTATACCAAATATGATAAAATACAACGTATCTAATCTCATTGATTTTGATGATGAAAAAATGTATTAAACTTTGGGCATCGATGGGTACTAATCATTTTGGGACAGCCTGTGTATATGAGAAGGCCCGGGCAATGATGTTTGATCTTTTTTTAATTCAGATTAAATTCTTGAAAACGATATAAAACTCGTAAAATATTCATTATTGTCATTTTCATTCCAAAACGACGTTAAAAATGAGAAAAAGAATTTCGAAATATGGTCAATAAACGCTTCAAAGCAATAGACAAATAAATATCAAAGTCGTCAAAGTGGGAAAATGGAAATCTCAGTGAGTGAATTCAGAAGCCTTATATACTTGATTGGGCAAGGACATTGAAATCAAGAAAATAATTCCAGAATGTTCCCATTTGCATCACGAAAGATTGTTCAATGTAGAAAATCATACACCAAGGTGTACTGGGTTTTTCCTAACAATTCCTTTAAAAATGCTTCAAAACAACAATAGAAAACGCCTAAAATGCTCGCCTTAATCGTTTCAAATTCAAGTCATTGAAATGGGACGAAACACTCGTAACGAGGTTTAACACGTTTGCAGCGTAATATTGCGTCTTGCTATTACTTCTTTACGGATTCAACCAGACGTGCCAACATCTCGGCAGAAATATCATTCAATGGCTTATTTTGCATAATGCATACAAATCAAAGTGTATATATAACAGAATAAGCTTATTTACTAGCGCTAATCATACCGTAATGGCTTTCAGTGTCAAATGCGTTGGGGCATTCTCTGTGACGAGAAATGAATCTGACAAAATGTATAGTAGTCATGGTAGTAATTGACATGAGATGATTTACTTTGGCGCGAATAAGCAAACATTTGTTGCATTAGTGCCCGCATTAGTGCTGTAAACAAAAACAAAACACGCTACTTTTATATTGACATTATGTTTAAACTTACATCACATCTTCCATTTGGTTAATTTATGACATATTAGACGAAATGCCTACATGTATATGGGAATTGTGTTTGTATATCACTTGATGGACAGACAATGATGTTCGATCTTATCAATATTCAGATTAAATGCTTCAAAACGATATATACATGTACATTGTATACGTAAAATGCTCGTTACTGGTATTTTCATTCTCAAAGGTCGTGAAGAATGAGGACAAGACACTTAAACACCAAGACAAGTGACGTATGTATGTGTCCTGTATTGAATCGTCGTTACTTTCTCTATCTCAAAAGGTCGTATGCACCCTCGAAGAAAGACAATACGACTGTCTTTACCTTCCTTGTACCAACAAAATTAAGTAAATCGTAACTCAAGTACGAAGCTCTCAATACGAGTGCCTTGCCGTCATCTCTATGTTTACGTTTACCTCCCGAGCACTATCTACCTCTTTACAGTGTTTCTGATTGGTCAATAACACGACATTGTTGTTTGATTGACCAATTAAAATACAGAATCTGACTGTTTCACCCAAATCTTAATCAGGGATACAATCATTCTTACGATGTATCAGATTGGTCCAATAAATGGAGTTATCCTTGGTGTCAGACAGCACGGAATTAACCTAGCGCAAAATCCTCTCTTGAGAGATTAAAGGATTAAACACTTTTATTTCGTAATGGCATGAATGGAGTCATTACACTAGTCTAACTTATGAATATGTCTTACACCAAGGATATACTAATAAATGATATATCCATCTTTGTAACCAATCGACACTTAGTTTTCAGGTTTGAGGCAGATATCTTAATGTTAATTTGCTGTATGGGATTCGCCACCCCTATCAAATAGAAAACCTTGCTGTAGGGGATTCGCCACCCCTATGTCAAATAGAAAACTTTGGTACCCATAATCAGGTAAATTGCTAAGATTATGTGTGCGAACCAGTTAACCATAGTGGGAATCGAACCCACACCATTTGTATTGTTTGTTAATCCAGTGTTCTATTCACTACGCCATTAATTGGTCCTGATGCGGTACAACTATACCGATTTCAGGGTAAGGCATTTGTATGTGTGTTTCGTATGACAGACATCATATGATCTACAAAATCATATTTCTAATTCGGCTAAATATAAATTTAATTTCACTGTTGTAGGGAAAAGACACATACGTGGGGTTACGGGTATAATACGCCTGTTTACAGGTTGAATGAAGAACCGTGTCAAATATGATCAAATGTTCAATACTCCAAAAATGGTTGTTTGTTGGGTGTACGTATACAATGTACTGTTATCGATTCGTGCGTGATATGGTGGATTGAAAGCATATTGTAGGAAGGTGTATTTGTTTATATGTGAGGATGTTTGTTCGTGTTTGTGTTTATTTAATCAGTCGTCGTTTCATAAAATAGAGACAAGCCAAAGTAACAGCGGAAGCAGGTTCAAAATTTGTATTGGTAATTGTGCGTCGGAAAATGTAAGTACTGCGGACCTCATGATGAAAATGGTGAAAATAACGTAATTTACAGGAACACAGAAAAGACGATAATTCCCGTGTTACTTTCTTTTCTCTTGTTGTATTAATATTTCTAAAGGATCTAAATCCTGCTTGTATCTTGAAGTGTATTGGCCAATCATAGGTTGAACTGATTTCCTCGCGCTCGGAAGCGGTCGACGCCGCGTGGGCATTGAACAAAATAGGACATTATTAAATACTATGAGCCTCATCGAGGACACGTGATACCTGGTTGCTTTGGTAACGGTTTAATTTTTTTTGTTATCGCTACACTCGCCATCCAATGAACGTTGCTCTCACTTTGTGAAGGGTAATAACCCTGATAAATACAGCCATATTATATGGGCTAGACGTCCGTATGTATGTAATTCAATAGTATGATAGATTGTAACTATTCTAATAATATAAACACCATACTTACCTCTCTCCACGGAATTCAAGCAATTACTGTTTTTGTATGTTTTACGTCATCCATAGCGTCACATGCTCCCAAACTCCTCCGTTTTAGGCAAAAATATCGTGACACAAAATAGACACAATTGTATAATACTAGATCCGTGTACAGCGTCGTCTGCTACTTAAAGACCCACGGTGGTCTGTCGGACGATTGAACTTAATTCAAAGAAAATGCAACACGTTGATTAGAGAACGCTCTGATGAGGTTTATACTGTATACTAATCACAGAAGTAGAAAAAATCCTAGGATTATTTCCAGTATTATATTTCCACGTAAGAATAGAGTAGATGCTCTCGAAAATACATCATCTGTTGGTTGCCATATTTATACAAAATAAAGCGTAGGAGGTTTTTATACAAAATGTGTAACAAAAGCTTGTGGAGTTCAGTTAATTATAACCGAGTAGAAACATAAATATTCCATTCTTATAGTTCCATGTTAGAAACAAAACTTACTGAAGGTAACAAGCGAGTATATGAACATATCTATTACTTGATTATCTTCAATATTCGTCCATTGGTTGTATAAAAGAAGACATTATTCCTCAAATTGCTGTAGATATATTTATATACTCAAACTCATCCAACGTCGTATTAAAGGCATCATGTATAATGGGTTATACACACTTATAATGAAAGTTATTCCAGTGACGACTACTTCCAATATCTGCGAAAAGCGCATAGGTATATAATGATCTGGGGCTCTAGCTCCATTACGGTCATCATCAAGAAGAAGAGCAAGACAAGGTGGCAACGGCGTGTATTCCTCCGTGGTGTCCAAATTGACTCCCTTGGTACATGCAACATCAATGACCCATCCTTTTTGCTAGTACTAGCACCTCGCGTTGTGATGGAGATGACTTTCCTATACTCTCATCCACAGATTGAAATATGAGCACCGCACAAACCAAAGAAAGACCAGTGGATACAAAACAATTCTATCAAAGGCTAGTCTATAGGTTTCGCCCTGGAGACGGTACAGCATAGTCCGTTGTGTAATCCACCATGCAATACAATACTATGCAAGTTTCTAGTGTTTTCTCATCTCTAGTATCTATTCCGTCGCTCTCTAAAAATAGTAGGGAATAGTCGCTTGGACGGTAACAACACACATCAACGTAGAATAGCAATAAAATCAACCTTTAAATACGAAAAACTCACTCACGAGTATAAAAAAATCTGGACGAAAATCGATTGGTTTTGAAAACATCGTCCTCCTCTCGTCGTTTAGAAGCAATCTATCTTTTTTGCTAAGTCTACGCTATAACAAAACGTTGACACGATCAATGAGGAAATCAACACTATAATCACTGATAATAGTACACGAGTAAAGGGCAGTTGTATACACACTCCGTGTAATTCACCGATGATGATATTTTATTAAAAGTTCAAGCGCGGGAAATTCACTGACGTTTTTGTTTGTTAGCAGACGATACAGCCTGGATTATGCCACGCTGTAGGGTATACCCGTAAGGTTTGGATGGAGACTAATGATCTCGCCGCAGGGTAAACCCACAAGGTTTGGATTGAGACTAATGATCTCAGAACGCTGATCCGATGAATATGCTATTAATAATGATCATCTGTTTCATATTCCTTCCAGTCACAGGATTTGTAATGGAACGCGGAATTCCTTACAATATGAAGAATAATTGTAATTCTGACTCGACAAAAAGATGATTTTTCGAGTTCTAATGACGAAAATCCCCGGAAAATAAATATACTAGTAAAACTAGCCGGTCAAGGCCTTTGGGGATTCTAGACTATAACGTCAATTTCCGTAAAAAACAAGACTACATCATGCATCTTTGACTTATCGATAATCCCAAGACTTAAGATGGCTCCTACTTTCCTCTTACTTTCTGAAGGTAAAAAGCTAATAACGATAAAAATAAGTCAGTATGTGGCTCAAAAAAATCACATGTTTCGTATTACGTTAACATGCAACCATCTGATCTGAGCATGCTAAATTATACACAGCTATTTCAGCAGCTAGTTAACCGTCCATGTTCATGGCAAACTGGAAGCCACATTTAATTTACATTCTCTGTGAATCCATGTTCATTTTCACAATACAATGTTGGTCTTTGCTTACATGCAGGCGTCACTGAAAGAGAAATGTTGAAGAAAAAGTCCACCTGAGACGAGTCTCGACAAGGTCAAGAAAATTGAAACACAGTGAACGGTGAAAAACACTAGTACGTTAAGCTAGCAGCATTTGACAATAGTTTCCTAATTATGCTGATGTCACGTCTACTGAAGATAGCACACATCAGTCAGTCAGTCTGACGTGTCTGCTGTAATTTGTACATAAGGATGTAGTAGTAACTTAGTAGTGTGGTGGCCCCGTGGCGTACTCTCGGAAACACGGTTTTAATTGGTGTCGGCACGGTAAGGCGTCATCTTACGCCAGGACAACGTGTTGCGTCGTCTCCCTTAAGGCAGCACACGCACACGCAACGTACATGTAGTAAAAGATGTTATAAAATTCACGTGTCCTTACTGAAACTACATTGGAGCTAACTCGGGTTGTCAACCTGATGCGCAAGGGGAATTCTTGCCCAGAGCTTTACACGAATCAATTGTTCCTTCTGGATCTCTTTTATATTTTCCTATATCTTGGGCATGTAAGCAATGGTGTTGTAACTCAACGTACAACGCTTCTTGTCGCGTAGAGTCCTTCAATTAAATCACAACAGTCAGAAGTCAAGTTGACCGGTAATTAAACGTTCTTTTTTCCAGGGTTTTTTTTCTCTAGTGGTTTATCGATGAACCATTTCCTTTTATCTTATATTATTTGATCAATACATGCCTGCATGCTTTTCACTTCATTCACCTTTCGGCGCAAGTGAAACCAACCGTGAATACAGTGATTCGTGTCGATTTGGACTCTCCTGGATATTTTGTTTCCTAACGGTAAAGAGATGCATTCTTATTATTAAACTGAAATACCTTCTCATTTTTTTTGGCGTGTAATTGTGTTATAAAATGCACAAAATGTATTATATAGTTTGGTCCGTGTATTTGGCTAAAATCTCAGCATCGTCAACTCCTCAAAATCTTTAATTTGTCGTATAAAACGTTTTTGTCAAATTGTACGTCCACGTATCTCTATTATCTCTATTTGTTATTTATACATGGCTCTAATAATACTTAGCTAGCTACGTCAAGATTGTATAAGAATTATGTTGACATTTAAAAGACACGAAAGATGTAAATATTCTCGATAAATGGCAAGTCACCATTTTCCAGGAAATATCGTCACAACTTCTGTAAACACAAAAGGCGTAATTATACAATAGTTAAGTTGTCTGGTACCAATAAGGAGTACATAAAAAAAGAAGTATCAAGGGCGCTCTGTTTCTATTGTGTAATGATGTCAGATATCTGGAACATTAAGCAAAATGAAGTTATAAGGAAAAATTATATAATTTATAAATTGATGCAGTGGCGTAACTAGGTTATTCATACGAAAATTGTCGACTGCACACTTATTTTTGGCACGATTGAGGTACATTTTGGCTCTAAAAAAGTTTGTACCAACTAATATTTAGCATTTTGGAGACACATATATGCGCGCGTAGCGCGCGGACATTTTTCATCTGTGTACTTTTGACCATCACTATCCAAGATTCCTCTGGTCAAATGAACTGACAGTGCCAATCTCAACCGACACGACGTCAATATTGGGGGGGGGGGGATCGCCCTCTCGCCCCCTCTGGTTACGCCACTGAATTGATGACGCCGCTGGCAGTGATTCATCTTATTAATTCAGAACTACGTATAACTCCATACTCAATGCGTATGTTTTGTTTCTCGAAATAATTAGAAAAGTCAATGCACTTGAGCAAATGTCACAATATTTAATAGCACTCCTCGCCGTAGCATTATTCACACATCAACCTCCTGCGGGGGGTTGTAGCATTATTCACACATCACCATCAACGCACGCACATTGATTTATCTAATTTCTCTCGAAACAACACTGAATAGAATTTATTGACCTTTCATTATGTTCATCAAAACTCCTTGCATATCTAAGACTGAAGATTCCAATTCCGGTGTGCAGATCGTATCAAAGTACTATTAGCATCTCTTTGGTCCCACACACACTAGTCTCGATATATACCAAATCTATGATTTGGGTATCGGGTAAAGGCACAATGTTGAAGGGAACTATTTTAGACCACATTTTAGTCACCTGAAAATCATCCGTTTTTATGTCCCAATCACGTTTTTGGAGACTCAAAGTTGAATGTTCTCTATCTATTCATGACATTGCTATGAAAATAAGAGCTAGCAAAAGTGTTCAGAAAAGTCGCATTGGAATTTTTTATTTACGACTACCAAGTAAAACAGGGGTAAAACACAAAATTACCATCGTCGGCCATCTTGAGAAGAAAAAAAATCACATGGTCAATTTGGGAATTTTGTTTTTCTGTGAAAGGCTACCGGATTGAATTTCATCCAAATAATAGATGCATAGGCCTATTGGTCAAGAACCAGGCATGAAGCTAGAAGACCTCATGAACCAGGTAAGCACTAAATTTTAAGTTAAACCTGTCCGTTATGTCCGTGAAAAACAGAATTTAGACATTAATTATTTATGTTAATTAGTCACATGATTTTTTGGTATGGTTCCCCCTTACACATTTGCCTGAACATTTGCCTGAACAAGAACCTAAATTATAGAATCAAAAGTTAACCAAATTAGAGGCGGTCCAAAGAAGATTGGTCAGAATTGTTACGCACGACTATGGCCGCTTAGGCGACGAAAAAAACCCCACGGGCGGTCGGACCTCTCAGGTTGGGTCCATTGTGGGTTGGCTGGGTCGACCGTCAGTCGGGCTTTGTTTTTCGTCTTCAAAATGACACAATAAATCACCTAAATCTGTAATAATTTTACACTTTCTTGACAAACTAAAGAAAAAAAAATATATGCAGACCATGTTGTTATTATTATATATACACTAGGCTGCAGACCAAGTTGTGATTATTATACGCTGGGCTGCAGACCAAGTTGTGATTATTATACGCTGGGCTGCAGACCAAGTTGTGATTATTATACGCTGGGCTGCAGACCATGTTGTGATTATTATACGCTGGGCTGCAGACCAAGTTGTGATTATTATACGCTGGGCTGCAGACCAAGTTGTGATTATTATACGCTGGGCTGCAGACCATGTTGTGATTATTATACGCTGGGCTGTAGACCATGTTGTGATTATTATACACTGGGCTGCAGACCAAGTTGTGATTATTATACGCTGGACTGCAGACCAAGTTGTGATTATTATACGCTGGGCTGCAGACCAAGTTGTGATTATTATACGCTGGGCTGCAGACCATGTTGTTATTATTATATATACACTAGGCTGCAGACCAAGTTGTGATTATTATACGCTGGACTGCAGACCATGTTGTGATTATTATACGCTGGGCTGCAGACCAAGTTGTGATTATTATACGCTGGGCTGCAGACCATGTTGTTATTATTATATATACACTAGGCTGCAGACCAAGTTGTGATTATTATACGCTGGACTGCAGACCAAGTTGTGATTATTATACGCTGGGCTGCAGACCATGTTGTTATTATTATATATACACTAGGCTGCAGACCAAGTTGTGATTATTATACGCTGGGCTGCAGACCAAGTTGTGATTATTATACGCTGGGCTGCAGACCAAGTTGTGATTATTATACGCTGGGCTGCAGACCATGTTGTGATTATTATACGCTGGGCTGCAGACCAAGTTGTGATTATTATACGCTGGGCTGCAGACCATGTTGTTATTATTATATATACACTAGGCTGCAGACCAAGTTGTGATTATTATACGCTGGGCTGCAGACGTTGTGATTATTATACGCTGGGCTGCAGACCAAGTTGTGATTATCATACGCTGGGCTGCAGACCAAGTTGTGATTATTATACGCTGGGCTGCAGACCATGTTGTGATTATTATACGCTGGGCTGCAGACCAAGTTGTGATTATTATACGCTGGGCTGCAGACCAAGTTGTGATTACTATACGCTGGGCTGCAGACCAAGTTGTGATTATTATACGCTGGACTGCAGACCATGTTGTGATTATTATACGCTGGGCTGCAGACCAAGTTGTGATTATTATACGCTGGGCTGCAGACCAAGTTGTGATTATTATACGCTGGGCTGCAGACCAAGTTGTGATTATTATACGCTGGGCTGCAGACCAAGTTGTGATTATTATACGCTGGGCTGCAGACCAAGTTGTGATTATTATACGCTGGACTGCAGATCATGTTGTGATTATTATACGCTGGGCTGCAGACCAAGTTGTGATTATTATACGCTGGGCTGCAGACCAAGTTGTGATTATTATACGCTGGGCTGCAGACCAAGTTGTGATTATTATACGCTGGGCTGCAGACCAAGTTGTGATTATTATACGCTGGGCTGCAGACCAAGTTGTGATTATTATACGCTGGACTGCAGATCATGTTGTGATTATTATACGCTGGGCTGCAGACCAAGTTGTGATTATTATACGCTGGGCTGCAGACCAAGTTGTGATTATTATACGCTGGGCTGCAGACCAAGTTGTGATTATTATACTCTGGGCTGCAGACGTTGTGATTATTATACGCTGGGCTGCAGACCAAGTTGTGATTATTATACGATGGGCTGCAGACCAAAGGTAACATTTACTACATTATACGATGATATCAATGCAACATGTTACATCACCCGTCGTACATATACTCGTAAAAAATGAAGTGAGACCAATAATAATGCCCGTGTGCTGGCGTATTAATTTCGCAGCACCGTCAAAGAAGTGTGATCAATATGCTCAATGACTGAATCATGATTGACTTATAGTTGATTTACAAACATTGGCTGATCGGTTGTCGATTTGGACCTATTCCATTTAACATTATAATTTGTCATAGGCCTATACTGCTGCGAATAGAGCTACCGTGTGCCCGATGTTTTTGGAAATTTGGGTGTACGTTCGTGTAAGTTTTTATTCGTTTTTGATGGCATAATTGTATTCGTAAATGGTTCGTACTGGTTCGCAGATGTGCGCTGGGGTCTAGGAAAATGTTTGAACATGTTCACAATTTGAGTGGGTGAAACGTGGTTATCAATACGCTATTTGAGCATTCGCTAGGTGAACGTTTCGCACGTTGGGTGTACCGTAGTTGCTTATCTTCTTCAGCTGTTAGGCCGTATGATCATTATTAGGCTGGTCTGAAAGTCTATAAATAGACACACCTACACGGGGAGTGTTGAACTGTACACTAGCGGAAGATAAGGAACCTCTTTTAGTTACATGTTTACGAGATGGTCATCAAAGAGTACGTTGGGTGTAGGTTTCTTCTTTAAAGCACCGTACATGTATATGGCCGAACAGCTGACGAATAAGCAACGTAGGCCTACACCCAACATGCGAAACGCTCACGCAGCGAATGCTCAAACCGTACATAGTGTATCACACCACTAATGAACGTTGATCATAACTTATTAATCGGTGTTTCTAGCTTTGCGGGGGGTCCCGGTTCTAGATATATTTTGCCCATTGCTCCGCCTACTTTTCACTGTGTTATTATTGTTCGCCGAGAGGATTTACACGTAAGTCAATGGAGAATATGACTGCTTTCAAGTGTCATTTTATACCATTTCTAAACCGGATCCCCAACAAGTTTTGAAATATGTGGTAAGATAATCGTTCTATTATGCCAGAAATGTGTTCATCTTATGGGGATCCGGTCCAGAAAAAATAGTTTTAGCAGGTTTAATATAGCCGATGGTTGCACGTTTCATGCTATTTTTTGTCGTAGATGTTTGTGTATACAGTGTAGTCTATGGGCAATACACGTAAGTCAATGGGGAAAATGGCCGAAAATGCCAGATTTTAAATGTCATTTTATACCCATTTCTAAGCCGGGTCCCCAACAAGTTTTGAAATATGTGGTAAGTTAATAGTTTTATTGTGCCAGAAATGTGTTCATCTTATGGGGACCCGGTCCAGAAAAAATAATTTTAGCAGGTTTAAGGGCCGATGTTTGATGCTCGTAGATGTTTACAAATACAAGTGTAGTATTACTATGGACAAACCTTTACACGTAAGTCGATGGGGAAAATGCCAGATTTTATATGTCATTTTATACCCATTTCTAAGCCGGGTCCCCAACAAGTTTTGAAATATGTGGTTTGTTAATAGTTCTATTTTGCCAGAAATGTGTTCATCTTATGGGGACCCGGTCCAGAAAAAATAATTTTAGCAGGTTTAAAGGCCGATGTTTGATGCTCGTAGATGTTTGTGTAGTATTAGTCTATGGACAAACCTTTACACGTAAGTCAATGGGGAAAATGGCCGAAAATGCCAGATTTTAAATGTCATTTTATACCCATTTCTAAGCCGGATCCCCAACAAGTTTTGAAATATGTAGTAAGTTAATAGTTCTATTTTGCCAGAAATGGGTTATTCTTATGGGGATCCGGTCCAGAAAAAATAGTTTCAGCAGGTTTAATAGGGCAGATGTTTCATGCTCGTAGATGTTTGTGTAGTATTATGGGCAAAAACCTTTACGCGTAAGTCAATGGGGAAAATGGCCGAAAATGCCAGATTTTTAAAATTAAATGTCATTTTATACCCATTTCTAAGCTGGGTCCCCAACAAGTTTTGGAATATGTGGTAAGTTAATAGTTCTATTTTGCAAGAAATGTGTTTATCTTATGGGGACCCAGTCCAGAAAAAATAGTTTTAGCATGTTTAATAGGGCCGATTTTTCATACCATTGCCAGTGCACAGACCTAACTTCAGGTCTCAATTGCTGCCATTGGTATTTACCAGGTACATGTTTTGTGCACGTATAGTCAATGACAATGGGGAAAATGACCACAATTTTTTTTAATAATTCAAGTGTCATTTTATGCCATTTCTAGCCTGGGTCCCCAACAGGTTTTGATGCCTATAGTAAGTTGCAATAGCTCTAAGTTGCAATAGGCCTATGTGTTATTGTGGTTGGTGATTGAGACCCAGGCCAAAAAAATAATAGTTTGAGCAAGTTTTAAACGGCCAATTTTCCTAATTCATTTCATAAATGTTTGCATTATATATTAATATCATATTTCTAGAAATTAAAGGCAAATTTTGTTTGATTTTCATATTTTCAGCACCACAACTTATACTGTATGGACTACCTCTACTATGTCAACTCAAGGCTGTTATTCATTTGGCAGGATATTAATAATATAGGCAGGCTATAGATTTACACAGTGGTATGTAGTGTGAAATTTAAAGTCATTACAAACCATGTGTGACCCAATAGTACTCACTATAACTCAACCAGATCTGTTTGGCCAGTCACAAAGAATCATCTGGTAGAAGAAGCTGCTGAGTTGGTGCTTTTTATCAAGAAAGTTAAGAAGAAACAGATGGGATCTCAAAGTCTTTATTGAAATTTAAAAACAAACGAAATTGAGAGGGGCAAGGAAATGCTGAAAGTCTCATCTGACACAGGTATGTACATACTCCTTGGGTATAACGTACTTCATGATGCATGCTGGCTGACTTCTCAGTTCTCAATAAACCATTATCAAACTATTATCATTATTTAATTGGCCAAATAACAAGAATAATGTGGTCTCGTCCAGACTTTTAAAAACCAGCAAGGTCCTATACTATTTAATAATAAATAAATGTCTAAAGTATGACTGTTATTTACGCAAAAAATAATAATACCAAACGCATGTCAGGCATGTACTTCTTTGGCGGAATAAATTATTTTCTGGCACCAGACATATATCGTTACCACATGCTTGTGCAGAATGTGACCCCGGAGCAATACAAAATAATGTACGATTGTCCCATTACTAACATATTTTTTTCCGACCCCCTATCATATGGTAGGGAGAAAATGATATTGCACCCAGTGGCGTAGTCACTTGTCAGGGGGGGAAGGGTGTTTTTTTCCCGGCGAACACCAGTGGTGGTGTAGCCAGGTTTTTCATGTAACTTTTTGATTTGCCGTGGGGGGGGGGGGGGGGGGGGGGGGGGGGTGGGGGGGGGGGGGGGGAAGGGGTTAGAGGCGTTGCGTCCCCATGTCGAAGTGAAAAACTAACATTTTCCAACTAATTTGCCTTTCTCCTTTCTGTCCATTTCCTTTCTCTTTCCTTCTCCTTTTGTCTCCTCTTCTCCCATTCTTTGCCTTTCCGATTTTCCGCTGCCTCACGATTTTCACCGGTCAATTTTTTACAGGGGGGCACCTGCCCCCTTGCCCGTATGGCTATGCTTCTGATTGATTGCACCTCCTATAAATTCATGTATGAGATTTCCCACACACTTTCAGGATGTTCAGGTTTTTGTTCAAGCAAAGTCATTCTCATGCCTGCGTAACGGTTGACTTCTGCATGTATGTGGGTAAACATGGAAGTGCGTATCAGACGCTTTCAAAATGATGGTCAAATGTGAAATTGTCAGATGCAGCACATGCATGTATTGTACATGTATTATTATAGTTGTATTCATTTCTTGTTTATTTTACTTGTTAAATACCCTGTGTATATAATGTATGGGTCACTCTCACAATATATGTCAATTCTTGTATTTATTTGCAATTGTCATTTTACATGATTCAAGTTATACTGCCTAAAGTAAAAAAGTTAAAAAAATTGTACACACCTAACATACCGTATTATCCCTAATAAGCGTCCATGCCCTAATAAGCGCCCACCCCTAAATTTTAATTGACTTTGAAAAGTATTTAACCTGTTAACCATCCACCTTAAAAGTTAAAAAGTTAAGTTTATATGAAATAAAGACCACTTAATTGCAGCTCTGAATCATAGCTCTCTGTCTGTTCAGTAACTGTCACTGGTCTGTTACACTAATTGTAACAAAAATAACCATACATTTGGAGACGATTCACATCACACAATTTAAAACACTGAATCCCAAAATGTACTTGGTTTTTCTGTAGAAACATGCCACTAAAGATCGTTGAACCACCGATCTAGAATGACTTGGCTAACCACCTCGGGCACTTATTAGCAGTGGCGTAGCTAGGATTTTGTTCAGGGGGGGCAAGATTTCTGAAATTTTCGTAAAAGGTTGCCCCAAAAAAATTTGCAGTCACCAACTTGTGAATTTCACGTAAGTGGGGGGGGGGGGGGGGGGGGGGGGGGGGGTAGAGGTCAAAAAATGTTGCACGCTCAAAAAAGTCGCACATGTACAATTTTGCCTTCTATTTGACTATTTGGGTTGAATATACCCCAACATAACCAGTTCCTCGCAGGCCACCTCGGTCTTTGATAAAAAAAAATCAAATTTCTTTTTTTTCACCCCTTTTTATTTTATTTTTAGAGGGGGGGGGGGGGGCGGTGGGGGCACAAATGGGTTTTTCCATCGGGGGGGGGGGGGGGGGCATTTGCTACGCCACTGCTTATTAGTGATAATTCAGTAATTGGATTCAATTATGTGAATTCAGGTCGTTTTTACATCCCACCGCGTTTCATCCAGTTACTGTTTCGACCCAATACCATTTATTCCCACAACCGTTTTATCCCAATACTGTTTCATCTCATTACCGTTTTATCCCAGTGCGCGTTGACAACAGTACCCCGTATCAGTACAAACCATTGCTGGTCCATTGATTCGCTCAATAAGCCCTTTTGCTATTCCGAAAAATTGCAACAGCGCAGAAATTGATTAGAGATAAACATGCTGAGGTTGCTGTACTTTCCCAATGTGGCGAACTTTGCACTTTCATAAAAATGCAATGTACTTGCGTTTTGATTGAACCCCTTTTTCGGCAGCCTGGAGATGAAAGGAAATAATTGATTGCCGACAAGTTGGAACCCGGTAGTATATTTTAACGGAATAAATCGTATTGAAAACTGGAAACCACTCTTAGCACCAGGCTGCGGAAAATGGGTTTCATTTGATTACCGTTACATCTCTATTTTTATGAACATTGCACCTTAAGAAGAGTATTGATGATTGTGCAGCTGAAAATAAACGAAATGATTACTGATGACACAAAGAATCACAGGGGATTCCCAAGGAGTTGCAGTTCATCACACGGCCGTCTACAATCGAGGTGGTCTTGTTTATCTCCAATTTTTTTCTGACGCTAACATTTTCTGAGCATGCAATGAATGGCGAAAAGGCTTATAGCACACAGCGAAACCACTCCCTCTAACTTTGCGCATTTAAGTTCCTCTCACCTTTATCCCTGAACCAACCAATCAATATCTCAATTAGGATAAAACAGTAATGGGATAAAATTGTATTGGGATGAAACGGCATTTGCATTAAACGGTATTGAGATGCAACGGTAGCCGAAACTATTGGGATGAAACGGGATTGAGTTGAAACGGTGGCCGAAACTATTGAGATGAAACTGTATACGGTTGAAAATATCCGTTTCCATTGGATTCAAATTATTGCATTCAATCCCAGGTTTATAACCATGGTCCGTGCATGACCTCAATGTTTTTGAAACAGGTTTTTTTTCCACTCTGCCAATTTTGCCCATTTTTTATTGCGTTTAGGCCAAATTAAAAAAATCATTTGTCTCAAAGCTCCCGCGCGCGTTCGTTTATTGATGCGCATTAGAAAAACAAAAATCTGAAAAAAACCTTCTTTTTTTTTCTTTTTTTTTTTTTCAAAAAAAAAAAAAAAAATCCCAAAATTTCACTGATTTTTCAGATTTTCATTGATCACATCATCTTAAATACAAAAGTTCACTTTTACAAGGATTTCAATATTTTATATTTAAAAAAATTATAAAAAAAACTTTAAAAAACCCCGCATTCCGCATTAGTTTTACAACAGGAGAGGAGCTTTGAGACAAACAATTAATTTAATTTGGCCTTACTTTAATTGATTTACGATCTAATTCCATCATATTTTGTTTTCCTAGGTTCCAGGGATTCTTTGTGCCAGAGCATACTAAAACAAAGAGGTTTCTGCCAAGTATAGGAAGATGATGATGATTCTAGACTTTCAATTGTTAACTTTATTTGTTGGGAGTGGCTCTTTTTACTTCCATTCTTTTCTTCCATCTTTTCTTTTCTAACTTTCATTTCAAATTTTCATTCAGCCAGCATGCTTATAGGCACGAACTTTTTGCTTGAGCCTGGTCCCTTTCAGGACCAGGCCGGCCCCAAGCATGTTTCCGTGCGGACCGACCATGTAATAAAACAAACAAACAAACAAACATGAAATAAGACGTAGGGGAGATGCGGGAGAGTTGAGCCACCGGGAGAGGTGAACCACCCCCTATAACTCGAAAAGTAGTAACTTACTAAAATTTATATTGGCATATATTGTTATATAGCATCAATACGACATTCTTAGTGTTAAACTCTACTGTCATGTGTGCTCAGTATCAAAGGTACCTAAACAAAATCATTTTTTTCACTTTTGAGTGAAAAATAGAAAAATAAATGTTTTGTCTTTTTTCCCATAGCAAGACTTGGAATATAATAGCGGTAATTTGTTTATTGAAGGGGGTATATATAACCATTATTTTAGAGAACTATTGTAAACTGCCAAAAGTTCTACACCAGACAGAATTTGGGTTATTTACAAAATGGTCACCATGAGGAGAGTTGAGCCATTGGTCATGGGGAGAGTTGAGCATAGGGAAAACATGTAGTAACATTTTGATTTTTGGACTAAAGGTGAAAAATGTATAATAAATGAGAGAAAATGTTATTTTGTGCCATGATAATAACAATTGAGCACCATATTTACTCTAAGGATTAATAAATCAAAAGTTGAAAAAATATGATTTTGTTTTTTTCACCAGCCATTGACTTAGCATGCTGGCTCAACTCTCCTGTAATGGTGGCTCAACTCTCCCATACAGTAGGGAGAGTTGAGCCACTTTACCAATTTTTTTCAAACCTTTTGTATAAATAAGACTTAACTGCTATCCCAACTGTTATTGTTTCACAACGAAAACAACACTCTAAAGTTTATCTTACACTAATTTTTTACAGGTTTGTACTTTTCTTCCGCATATGGTGACACAAAATATAAAAAATGGCTCAACTCTCCCGCATCTCCCGCATCTCCCCTATCAAATATTAAGCTTTCACAGTGTTTCACTTTGATTTAGATTAGAACAAGTCAAAAAGGCTGCTGAGGCATGTTCCCGGGCATGTCACAGTACACTACGTGTCTACTATTTGCCTATAGGCAAGAGACCGTGTATCTTTTCTTTGGCTATTTTACTTTTTTAGTTTACGGTATTTTTCTTGGCTTTATTTCTTATTTTGTAGTTGACGAGAACGAAAAAAAAGAACGAAAATATATCGTAAACAAAACACAGCTAATCGGGTGGGTGGGCGTGACTTGGGGGTCAGGCGGGTTATTTCACGTAACTGTCAATCAAGACACCTGCCGAAAATTTAGCGTCAATAGGGAAACATTTTCTACGAACGTTCATTAGTGGTGTGATAGTGTATACGCGGATTTAGGGTTTCCCTAGTGTTGGGCGGTATCGCGCTGATGTTGGTACGCCCGACTTCTGGTTTTACGCTACCATAGGGAAATGCGTTGCAAAATGGGCCCGAAAATGGGACGAGCGGTCAAAATAAACTCAGAATATTTCATGGTCGACGCACCCCTCAAAAGTACAGAAGTCTTAATTGAAAATAAAGATAGTATACCTAAACTATCCTTGGGGATCGGCAGAATTAAAAAGTCCACATTAAGTTGAAATATCCATTGAAAGTTCCGCGTAAAATGCCAAAAAGTTG